>JAWDJW010006426.1:0-11151 GCA_033119265.1 Coniosporium uncinatum
GGGAAGATGAGGATGAGGAGGGCGGCGAAGCTCCTCAGTGTGCTACGCAATAGACTCGGCCGCCGAAAGAAAGGCAGACGATTGCATCATGGCTGATGAGCGCCGGCGTTGGTGGGTTGCTTCTTGCTAGACGGATCATGGAGCAACGCGTTGGATGCGCGTTAGGGATAGCTTCTCCGCTGTACACATTTCCAAAAGCACATTTTCGCACTCAAACCCTCGTCCTACTCTTCCTGATCTGCGCCACACTCCTGAAACTCCCGATCCCTCGTAGAGGCTAGAAACAGAGTATCTCAACTCCACCCACTCCCCTCATTCCACCTCTCCGCCTCCTTCCCCTTATACTCCACCCATCGCCTAACAAGCTCCTCATTCTCCCCCTTCAACCTCCCCTGCTGCTGCGCGCTCATGCTCAGCTCTAGGCCCAGACTCACCATCTCGTCCTGCACGTCCTCGACCAGCTTCTTCCGCATCTTGATCTCTTCCTCTCGGTCCCGCACTTTGCGCTCCAGGACCAGCTTGTCCTTTTCGAGGATGCTGATGGAGCGTTTGTCGCGCTCGCGCTGGGTTTTGAGGGCAGAAAGCTCTTCGGAGAGGGGTTTGAGTTGGGCTTGGAGGTCGGCGCGGGATTTTTGCGTCGCGGCTAGGTCGGCGCGGAGGCGGGTCAGGGTGTCGGTGGGGTCTTCTTCTTTTCTGTCGTCGTGTCGTCGCCCGAAGGGCGAAGCAAGGGGTGAGCGGGCTTTCGCAGAGGTTTCGGCGCGCACTGCCTTTGTTGCTGGTGATGCGGGTGTGGGCGCGGCGGGGTTGGATTGTGAACTCAAGGTCGAGGTGAGCTGGGCGGTCCGGTCGGCGAGCTTGGTGTCTGCGTGAGTCGTCGTTAGATGAGAGTATAGGAGACACTAAGCAAGCAGGAAAACTGTACAAGCGTTGATGTAGGTACTTTGCGCCTTGTCGCGTGCGTCGCGGACGTCGAGGGCGGAATTGTAGTCTGAAAGCCAGGATTTCATGGTGGGTTGATGCGCAATGGATCGCTTCGTGAGCAGTCACTGGAGGCGTCAAAGTTCATTGTAAGACGAGCGGATATGGCATGAGAGGCTCGTCACGCATGAATTGGGTTTAAGATGGATGGGCGGACGCGACGGCCCGCGATGATATTGCTCGGAGCAGGCTGACACGTGACAAGGAGTCTCAATGGTATGCTGTGCAGTATCAAGTTCTTTCATTGCGCACGATTGACAGACGATGAGAATGCAACCCGTAAGCAATGGGCTCTACATGTTGTATAGATATTAGGCTCTTGCGAAAGCAACACTACACTAAACGCCGACTCCTTAAAGCAACCACTCTGAATATGACTACCATCCTTATCGGGAAACCATTGTATTTGGCAATGCATCCTCGCAGATGTTGGACAGCATCAGCACAATGGTCTTTATAGAACAAGCAGTCTAGGCGCAACCCTTCTCAGCTTGTTCCGCCTCTTTCTGGACGTCCTTGCGCTTCCTCGACTGCATCGCGGAGCAAGCCCGGTCCAAGATCAGCAGGAGGAAGAACATCATGAGCATGTTCGGGATGAACGCAAGGGCATAGTTACCGACAGCTTTCCAGTCTGGGAAGGTCGTCTCGGCAGATACTCCCTATCAATGTGTCAGTGACTGATCGATCTTCTCGGAACATGCAACCTTACCCTTGGTCCAATCAGTCCTTGAGGAGACGCATACTGAACGTTCATTCCAAGAGATGGCGAGCTTCCAGAGATCCAGGGAAGCTGAGCTACGTCGCGCTTTTGCATCGCTCTCGCGACACCCTCCTTGCGCTGCGCAAGAACCCTCTGCCTCTTCTTTAGCGAAGCGATTTTCCGGTCGATCTCGGCAATTTCCACTAGGACGGAGGGCTTGGTCTCCTGCTCATCGCGTCGAGATTTAGAGTTGATGGTGTTGATGGTCACGCTAACGCACTTGAGTTGACCTGGGATTGGATGAGTGTAGATGTTGAACACTCCGAAATCATCGACCGGACAAGCGGAGAAGGAGGGTCCGCCATTGAAAGAGAGGCTATTGCCAGAGACGGAAAAGCCAGGGGTTCCGGCGGCGCCCCAATCGCATTGGACTTGGCCAATCTCTGGGGTCGTGATGCAACCGCGGCCTTGACTGTCCTTCAAGATGCCGTTGTTCATGCAGAAGGTAGAGGCTGCGGAGTTCCCTCCAATCCGTATCTGGCCATCAGGGATCTGTCCGAGAGTGCCTTGAGCCGGTCCAGAAGCGGCCAGCTGGAAGCACCTTTTCGCAGGCGCAGGTGCTGGTGCAGGAGGAGACTGGACGGGAGCTGCAGAAGTCGGCAGGCTGGGTGGAGCAACAGCCGAAGACATGTGCGAAGACGTTAAAAGAGCTGGAATAGTAACTAAAGATGCCGACGGCGGAGAAGCAGCCGGCAAAGGAGCTGATGAAGATTGCAACGACGCAGACGAAGCTGGCGGGTCTTCAGGTTTCTGACTCGGCTTGCTGGAGGGCAGAGGTGCTGGAGATCCCACCGAAAGCGTAGGCTTGGGATAGACCGGGAGCGTCGTAACAATCGTGCTACAATCTTTATTAGCTGACCAAGACATACGTGTGGTACAACGCTTACCCGTCCCTTGCTGTTAGATGCCGATTGCCGTTGTCATTCTTGTTCTCATTTTCTATCTTGATCGATGGGTCGACTCTGCATGCCTTCGAGAGCTTCTCGACCTTTTCGTCTTGCAGTTTTTGAATCTGCTCGCTTAGACTCTGCGTTTGTCTATCAGTCCTTGCATCATCCTCGAGCTTAGTGATCTGTCGGTGAAGGTCATCTTCGCGCTCTTTGAGGTGATCGACCTTATTCTTGAGGTCTCTGATCTCGTCTTTGGCGTCGCCGCAGGCATTGTCACCAGGATTTGAAGAGCTCGTAACTGTCTCCGTCGACTTCTCAGTTAGCGTCGCTGTAATAGTCTCCATGGCGGTAGAAGGGCCAGCCGCTGACTGGTTTCGTGCTTCAGAAAGATCGTGTTTGCACTGAGCCAGATGCTGGACGGCCTTCTGGTGTTCAATTAGTATATTGGCGCAGGTCGACGGCTCATCGGCTTTGCGCGACACCATACCCAAGAGCTGATCGAAATTGAGAATGATAAGTGCGCACCTTGAGAAGGAATAACTAAATTCGTTTGAAGCTGACGAGAATGGGGAAGTCGTTTGTGTTTTGATATCATCATGTCTCAACGAACCGAATTCAGCTTCGATGGAGCTGTGCGGTCGGTAGTAGAAGGAACAATATAGACACAACCTACCAGAGTTGAGTAGCATTACAATGCACTTACGGCAAGGGTTGCGTTGCAGATCCATGGGCAAGGTGACAACGGTCTCGACATAGTCGTTGAGACGGTACCGGCTCCGTTACGTGCCCCCACAACGCATCCAACGTCTTTGTGCGGATCATTGCAGTGAGAGATATCACAAAGTGCGTTGTATGAACTCGAGTAAGATGACTTGCAAGAGGTTGGAGCAGCTTACAAAGCTCTGTCTCCCGTGATTTGGCGTCTGTGCCAAGCAATCCGTCTCCGGTCTTCTTCTTCCGCTTCTGCACCTCGTGCGACATCCAAATGCATGGAGATTTCACAGGATCGAGCTCTTCGGATCCATTTTTTCCAACGTCTATCGGTCTATCTAGGAACATGAGCAGTACAACAGATCATTCAAGAAAATAACCATATGCCTTCTTCGGAACTTATGAAAGACACTCATCTGGAAATGATATCTAGAGACTTATTCTAAGCTTGACAGTACCTTCTGCGTGTTCAACTTGCCCGCCTTGCCCTTGGAGAAAACATTTGTTAAGTCTGATCAATATACCATTGATGGCGCTGTCACAGTAACTTGACAGAGGTAAGAGAATACGGTAATGGCTCAATGACCCAGACCGCCTGTACTTTCCTTCATCTTTTCCTACTATGGCTCTACCAAATGTGACAGAGTGTCTGTCGTTGTTCTATCTGCATCCGCCTTTCCAGTCACTGCTCCTTGTTACGGCGAGCTCGCTCTTGGCCAGATACGCCTACGAATCGTTGAACCCTTCACTCATCTCTTCGTTTGTCCCGATCACGATGTGTGAGGTTCTCGAAGCCTGATAATCAGCCTCTCTTCTGTAAGTTGAACCTTGGCATACTCGATTGTTACCGCCGGTTCCTGCAAGATGTCGTGGATTAACGCGCTTGCAATTCCTGTTCTGCTGCTCGCAAGAGCCAGCAACCATGTCACGGCGGAGACAGCTCTATCAGTCCGCCTCGACCGTGCGAAAGAGGCCGTAAAATTTTATGCAGGATGTCTTTTGGAAAGGCGATGCCATCGGTTACTGGGGCCAAGCTGGATGGTAGAACCAGGCAAACATTCTGGTCGCTTTGGCGGACATGCAGAAAGCTTGTCCAGAGTGCCACCTTACTAACAAAGTCTGGCATCAAACTTTTGTTGGCGCACAAAAGTGGTGGGGAGGCTTCGTCAACGACTACTATGACGACGACGGCTGGTGGGCGCTTGCATGGTGCCGAGTGTACGATGTCACGTGAAACAAGGAATATCTCGATATGTCAGGATCTATCTTCAAGGATCTGGTCGACAAAGCGCAACCGTGCATGTGCGGCGGTATCTGGTGGAGCATGAATCCGACCCAGAAAGCTGCCTCCATCGCCAACAGCCTCTTCATCAGCGCTGCTGCTCACTTGGCAAACCGTGTTCCGGCCAAGAAGGCGTACTATCTCAAATGGGCGCAGGGCAATTGGGATTATTTCTTTCATAAGGGACTTGTCTGTGAGAACTGGCTTGTTGCCGATGCAATGAAGGCATCCAACAACTGCTTCGTCGATGGAGGCCACCACAACTACTATATCTCTAACCAGGTAACATGTCATCTTGTCTCTTGACGGCACTATTACTGACAGTGTTGCAGGGTGTGCCCATAGGAGCACTACTTGAGATGGAACAAGCAACCCACAATGCAAGCTACATCAAGACCGCCATAAAAATCGCCGATGCCTCCCTCTCTCTCTTGACCGACAGCGACGGCATTCTGCACGAGTCCGGCGAGACCGTCCCCGGCACAGTCGACCTCAACCTTGGCGGTGACGGCTCAACCTTCAAAGGTGTCTTTGCTCGCAACCTCGCCCATTTGGCCAAGCGCACAGGCTCGGAGAAGTACAAAGACTTCTTGAGCAGGAACGCCGACAGCTTGTGGGCCAACGCGCGGAAGATGGCTTCTGGCGGCACTTTCGGTGGTTACTGGGCGGGACCAGTCAATAGAATTGTGAATGCCGTGCAGCACCAACCTGGTCTCGACCTGTTGGTGGCCGCTTACGCTGTGAACAAGCCGGCGAAAGCCGCGCCTACGCCGCAGAAGTCGACGACCACCAAGAGACCTACCTCTTCTTCGACTAATAAGATAACGGCAACAGCATCCACGACCAAGAAAAGAACGACGACATCCTCGACCACTAAAAAGCCTTTAACGTTATCCGTCTCTAAGTCTACCACATCATCCTCCGCCACCAACAAGCCTTCAACACAATCGACCACCAAGCCCTCAACGACGTCGTCAGCGTCCAAACTCACCGCAACATCCTCTGCGTCCAAATCCACCCTTTCATCATCGAACAAGCCAGTACTAATGACCCCCACCTCCACCGAAACCCTCACCGCCACAGCCGGCGCAAAAACCTCCACCATCGCCGCCACCAGCACCACCAAGAAACTAACCCTGACGTCCACCAAATCAACCTCGTCCACCTCGTCTGCGCCCTCACGCCCCTCATCAAACATGCAGTACGTACACACCCGCAACGGCAGCACCTTTCTCATCCAGTGCTCCGCCGACTACAAGGGCAACGACATCGCCAAGCTCAAAGTCGGCGGTGGGATGCAGGAGTGTATGGAAAGGTGTGTGGCGAACCAGGCGTGCGTGGCGGAGAGTCCGAAGAAGATGATTTGCTATTTGAAGAGTAAGAAGGGGGGTACGGCGAGTAAGAGCGGGGAGGTTGATAGTGCAGTTTTGACGAAGAGGGTCAAGAGGGATGTTGGGGAGGAGGGGGTCGAGGAGGATTAGGAAGGGGTCGAGGAGACGGAGGAGGAGAATTAGGAGGGGGAATAGTCGGAGTGTGGACTATTAGGAGGTGAAGGGCCGGAGAGTATGGGGTGTCCCATACGGGAGAGGAAGGCAAATGCTAGATAATGTTGTATGGTATAGGCATGCGCATAATGCTTGGGAGTCGTCTTGATATGTCCTATCTACTCTCTGTCAATTCGCTATCACGTTACTACTCCCGCTCGATTTCTGTTGCCATCATGATGGGAGGAATCAACGCTTAGGTGAGTGAGTGAGCACTGACAGAAGAACACCTTTCGGCGCGCACTCGCTGATTTCCGAGTGCAACAACGTAGCGCGCGTTCGACGTTGTCGAAATACTTAGGCCTATCTGAGGGCTCCGAGCTGGAGACGCGTAGCACAGTGGACACAGGATGATGGAGTACAGCTGAACTTTCTTTCGCTTTTTTACTCTACTCGACTACATATTGATGCTAGGACATATGAAAACCCAGGGGTATAGTCCTCCAATTACGCCATCGCTTTCCCAGTCGATGCCATCCAAAATGCCACTAAACACCAGCGCTATGCTTTCAAAGTAACAACATCTTCTCAAACTGAACCTAGATAGCCAACAGTGCAAGCGCCAGGCCCGCCACCATCCCCACCACACTAACACCCACAGCACCCGCCCCACCAGCCTGCCTCTGCAACGTCGCAGACGCCGCGGCTGCGCTCTCCAATGTACCGCTCACGGCTGCCGCTTCCGTCCGGGCAGGCGCAGCGAGGGTAGAAGTAAGGAAGGAGTCTCCATTTGGGAGGCTTGAGCTGGCGATGGTGGTGGAGCTTGCAGCGGCGCTGGAGGTGGAGCTCGCTACAACAGGCTCAGCGACTGCAACGGAGGTGGAGACCGCGATGCCAGAGTTGAGGCCGGGACCACCAGCATCGGATGCGGAGGAGGAGGAGGAGGAGGAAGATGAGAGCGCCGATGAGAGGGTGGATACGCTGCTGCTGATGCTGCTGGATGCTGCGTACGTGGAAGATGTAGCGGCGGAGCTGCTTACTGCTGCGGCTGTGGAGGAGCTACTTGATACAACGGATGAAGAGCTGCTGCTGTCGTCGGCGGCGTTTCCGGAGACCTTGATCGATTGGAAAGATCCAGTATTGTCCGACCAGGTGTACTCGCCGCCAGGAGTGTAGTTCTCGATTTTCACGCTCTCGACATACATTGAGAATGGCGCGGCGGAGAAGTCGGTCAAGCCACCGGCCCACTCAATCGTGCCTTCGCTGTTCGATGGGTCGCCGCCAGCCCAGATACCGAGTTTGACGCGCATGGGAGTCTGCGGGTAGCGTGCGCCAGTTTGAGCGCCGTCATAATACAGAGTGCGGACAACGGTACCGTCGATGGCCCAGGTCGTGCTGCTTGATGTCCAGTTCACAGTGTAAGTGTGCGTTGTGTCTTGCGGAGTTGCTACGGTGTGCCATGCTGCGCGGTCGTAGGTCGTAGTGTCTCCTTTGCCGAAGTAGTTCGATTGGACTTGCGTAACATCTGTGCCGGTAAATTCCCAGTCTATTTCGTCCAAGTCATCTGACTCGAGGACAATGGAAGACACGATGCCTTGACCGGGTGCGGCCTTCATCTTGACCTCGACTAGGCCGAAAAAGATATAGCCTGTTGTCTCGACAGTGGGAGCATCGCCTTGCTTGTTAATAGTAAAGGCGGCGCCGTTGGAGTCATAGGTGAGGGAACCGGCGGTTGAGTTCCAGCCGCTAAAAGCGGAGGAGCCTTGGGTGAAGTCGGAAGGAAGGTCGCCCATTGCTGGGTCGGCTGGACATGCTGAGGAAATATTAGGAAGAATTCAAGGGGCGTAGGTCTGATTCAACTTACTAGCTGACAGTGGGTTGCAGTCGGTGCTCGTTTGTGCGACGCATACTGAGAAAGTTGCGGCGAGTGCGCCAGCGAGGATGTTTCTAGAGTAACGCATGTTGATGTGGGATTCCGATTAGGAAGTGATCTTTTAGGAGAAGTAGTAAAGAAGTAGTAGTGTATATGGACGACTAGTAGTGTATCGACGATGGAGTGCAAGACAATCAGCAAGCAGATGGTACAAGTAAGCGAATGTGGGTGTATTGATGGTAGCGAAAGCAGGTATCTTGGGAAACGAATATCTGGTCAAGGAAGAACCCATCCTTAAAAGGCGCTGACCACGCAACCTTACCAGCTCTCAACACGAGGCCAATGAAACTTCGCCATCCGGCCACTGCGAATACGTGCAGTTCAGGAGGTTCTACACGGCACGAGACGACACTAAACTGGAATCAAGATGTCGAACCCATCCACTCGTGGAATTTAGCAGAACGGAAACGAGCGGCAACGTGTACTAGGCGCTGCTATTCTTGTCTCGCTGTCAGGTACGCTTCGTACGGGATCATAGGGTCGGCTGGTTTGCGTGGCCAGGTGGATCGAGTTTTGCGTCAGCATTTGAGGCACAGCCTCCCGAGCATGGAACTTTTTCACTCTCCCGCCACCACTCCAACCTCCTGGGTGCGGGTCCCTCGTAAACATGGAACTTCGGATAGGAGAATGTTTCGACGTACGGAGCAACTCAGCTCTACCATGAACCTCAGCCTTTTGATGCATTTACGACGCAGGAGACTGCAGGAACTCAGCTGGAAAGTTGACGACGTCTTGGGGGGCTTGAGGGGTTGGGAAAGCCACAGCCGCCCCTGGGCGCTCGGCACGATCCGCAGCCACAACGCATGTCCAAAGTCCTTCCATCATCAACAATCAATCATCACAGAATACCTACCTATGATTTGCCCACCACCTCGTCATAGCCAGCAGTATAAATGACCTCATTAATTCTGCTAAGGTAATTCGAGCCTCGCTACTTTGCGTGACTATCTTGAATATGCCACTCGGCTCGCGCGACGACATTAGCCGGTAGAAAGTACCTTTCCAGATATGTTGTATTCCGTTTTGCACAGACTTGGATGTGTCCTATTCTGAACAGTCTGCACAACTGCTCCCTAGATTATGTCCGAGGGGGTCTCACTGAACATCCTCCGATGATGATCAAAGCCACCAGAAGACGGAATGTTTGAGCCTACAATCCCTCTTTCCCAGCGCACTTCGTGTCCTGTCAACAGAGTGTCTCGAATGTACTTCGCTATCGCGACATCGACTTTTCGACGGGGAGACAATTGCGCAGGATTGATCGAATCAACTGTCATCACAGAACAACATTATGTCAAGGTACACTTACAGCTTCCTACTTTCCGAGTATCCGCAGAGCTGCGTGGTAACGGTATACCACTCATAGAATTTTCTCCTTCATCAGAAATTTGTTCCTGTTATCCCTCTGGGTCTTTCTCGAGTCAGCCAACCTCTTTGTAGGATTTCCTTCGCTCTCCTCCATTCTGCGCTCTGTCAACTTGCGCATTCCTCTATCAAATGCTGCTCGGCATGTGGACCCCCTTCTGCAACACCTCCGTCAGTCCAGGAGGTAAACGACAAGACATGCCTGCCCAAGTTCTCCTACTCAAAGTTCCAGCGTTAGTAGGACGTTGCCGCTTGCTCCCTGCGGCTCCAGAGGTGTCCGACTATCGCGTTCTTACCGATGATTTAGCGTTACCAAGAGACTATCTACGGTTCAAGCGTAAAGCATCGGAAGTCGTTTCCGTTGTTTCTCACAGTCTAATGCTAGTGTTACCGTAGCGCTGGATGATAGCGAGAAAATACATTGAAGACAGTCGTCAAGTTTTCCGTCGTTGATAAGACCTACGGGCATGCGGTTCGAAAGGGACTTAACCACCATGCCACAGAAAAGCTGTCCTACCCGATCAGCCGCTTCTGACTATTACCACCCTTCATTTCGCAAATACCCACACATGGCGTATAGGAACTTCACCGAGTCCACTTTCACAGTAGCAGTCATTGGAGCTCATCCACGTGTCTGTACTGGGGCATCGAAATCCTATCCCATCCCCAGTCTCAACGTCCATCCGGAGCCTTACGCGCCTCACGCCCTCCCCATCTTTGCATTTGCATCAACGCTCCTCTTCCCCAAGTGCGCACCAGGCGATAGCTACCCAGACGTAGAGCCTTCGCTGTCTTTCAAAATCCAACTGACGGCACCCTTGACGCAGCTTAGGGTACTCATAAATCCTACATCACACCGACTCCTCTACAGTACCCGCCACTGAGAGCATCAGGAATGTAATGTTTAGTCTCACAGAACAAGAACGCTTATACGACATGCGTATGACAGCGAGCTATATGAAAAGCGATTGAGGTCTCTGAGGGCGCTTGTGCGCAGGGTGGTTCGAGTACTCGCTGTTATGCCTTCATCTGGTACCTTGGAGCTCTTGTCCGGCGATTATGAGGGGTTGCTTCGCTGCTTAGAGCTGTCGTAGGCCGGAGATGCGCTATTCTGAACTGCGCTGAAACTTCCTGTAAACCACTCAGAAAAGTCGCGCAAAGACAAGCAAAGGTAGTTTCAGGTGACGAATCGCTGTTAAGGAGCGGCAGGTTGTTTCATACTCAATAGCCTGCGGACATTCTCCTCGCTCTAAACCCGGTTTTTCTGGACGGCTACTACTGTCCACAGCCGTATCTCAAAGAAATCAAAGTCCTGTCAATATCAAAGCGTATCTATAAACGAGCGCAATTGGGATTGGATGTACCATTCTGTTCCTGAGAGCATAGTAGAGGGTCGTGCATTCCGCTCCGCCCCCGACCCTCTTGGCACTGACCTCACTTCGAAGCTCCAGACACCAGGCGGATGGCTTGCGATTGGATTCGCGATATCGAATTCACACGCTGTCCGCTGTTCATTCTCCCCGATTGACAAGAATATCCAGCAGCAGTTTCAAGACCATCATCTCCCCTCCAGTCAACCGGAGATTGTAGACGTCACCGAAGCTGTTCAATCATGGCGGATGCAGCTCTTAAGAGCTGGGGTAAGCTCCGATGTCCGCGATGGACAACGACTGAGACTAATATAGGTGCACAGAGATTGAAAACGCTGTGTCGCTCGTTGATAACAGCCGCGATGCACTCTATGCCTA
>JAWDJW010006427.1:0-11111 GCA_033119265.1 Coniosporium uncinatum
ACAGTTTCTTCACCAACGGTCTCCCTCCACCGGCCAAGCTCCCTGGAATGATGATGCTCGTTGGACCGGCCGGTCAGACGTGCGCTGCCTTGCAACTACTCGGTGCTGCATCTCGCATGGACTTCGGGGGCTACAACAAGGGAACATTTCTCACCATGTCCGGCGCGGAGTCATTAGCTAGCGCTTCCGAGATGCTGGGGCTAATGTTCCTTGGATTCGACGTCTTCTGGGCAGTCTTCTGTGTGTATGCGCTTGTGGATTACGGCTTCCGAGGAAAGCTCGTGCCAGCGATGACGGTAAGTAGTCCCTCGACAAAGTCTGCGCAGTCAATATCGATACTAACGCGAAACTCAGTGGTGGTCTACCATCTTCCCTCTCGGTACAATGAACATTTCATTCCTTGCTCTGAGCACCTCAATGGACAGTCCGACCTTTCGAACACTGACTACCGGTCTATTCTTGATCTTACTGATCGACTACTTTTGCTGCTGGGTAATGACGTTCTGGCTGGCGTGGAAAGGGAAGATCTTGGACGGAAGAAGCGAGGAAGAGAAGGCGTCAAAGAGAGATTGATATAGGTAGAGAATATATCCATCTGCAGAAAGTCATACTGAAGAATTCGACTTAAAGTCTCCGTGCCTGGACAAAGACTTCACGCGGTTTCCGTGTGTTTCATGTATATGAACATCTTCAGAATCACCCTACGCAACTAATTCGCCTCCATCGTTAGCTTGTAACCCCAACGTCTGTCGTAGTCTATGCCCAGACAGCGCGCTGGCGGTCAATCTGCGCAAGTGTTCGGCTTCAGGCTTTATCCGCTTGTGTCTGTAGAATGTCCTGACTTATGTTCTTTTTCCTCTCCCTTACTGTTGCACGGCGACTGATTTCCTTCTGAGATTAAGTTATTGTTCCGCTAAGCTGGCGTTTATTGTTTTGCGTTTGTCATCATGGCCTCCGTGAGTCGCGGCATATTGCAATGTCAGTAGTGCGAGATCGCAACATCGCAACTTCGCAATGAAGCTAGTGGCCTTGCTAGAGGCTTCTCTCTGGCCAAACGTGTGTGACGAAGTAATTACATATCACAAAGTCAATATCTTTTGATCATTGAGAAGATTGAAACTAACAGGCTGGGAGGATGCAGATAGGCATTGTCACGTGATGCTTTTCGTCTGCTACGCAACACAATGTTCGACGAGGGCAGCAACGGGATGTTTGCAATGAGGTCTTTTGACGTACTTGACAAGAAGTCAATCCTACATAAATGCTATCGCGGCCCTCTTTAGGTCTACCACGTGAAACGGAATCGGCTTGGCATTCCGCAGCTAATCTGCGAAGACTTCACAGGACGGCCTCCGTCCCATCCTTATCCATCAACATCTCCATTGCAACGTTACGGCCTATACCCCAACATCTGTATGCGGAGGATGTATTCATGTACGAATGATCCTTGCCTTTTCAGACGCTCGATCGTTAGATATCCTTCATAGATCCGTTATTCTCTCCCCCAAACATGAGATAACATCGTTATGCTGTAGATTTACTGGGAACCCTACTGTGGCCATGTCCCTTCTTCAACCCGATACATGGCGCTCGGCATTTGAGCGCACAATCGGCCATGTACATCAAGCGCCCGTTAAAGGCTTGATACTTACAAAACTTTGATAGCGTGGAAGCTCTGGCCGAAGGAAGCACGATGGCTCAGAAAGGATAAGTGAGCATTATACGTTTGTAGGTTAGAGATGCGTTAAAGCCGGTCTATCGTAGGGAAAGGATGTTTGATCCGCAGCAGCTTGCTTCCGCTTCTTCCCCTGCGCCTCCTGCTGAAGAGATTGGCCTTGAGATATGGGGTTCTTGACTCTTCTTGACCATGCCGTTTCTCGACTGTCCCACCTGCCTCAGCACCTTCAATGTTCAACACATATTCCTCTTCCGTTGTGTTCTATCTACTACCTTTCCCATCTCTGGATTTATAGACAGAGAATTCCTCTTACGCATGTGCCAAATATATCCATCAGGTATATCTATTATGTTAAGCGGAGCCTCCGATATATTCCCCATCTGCTTATAGTCATTTACTGTCTAAGCCTCTTAGTTTCAACGTCCCCTCCGCTTTCTTGGCTTCTGGAACAATTGTGAGGAGACAATAGCGGAATATAATTATGTGATTTATTGTCAAGCAAGCACCTCACAGAAGTTGCTTGCACGGACTCTCTATCGCGGAACGAGCTCCAAACTCGTTTGCAACATCAACACCTCTCTCTTGACCCGACACTTCTAGAGCCAACAAGACCGCAGACGCCCAAGAATCTGCGTGCGCATACTGACAGACACAGACAGTCTTCCGTCACGACATTGCACGATACGACCTATCCAAGATGGCCTTCTTCTGGAACATCATAGTCTACTGCATCACGCTCTTGCAGTTGAAGCTCGAAGCCATAGCTGCAGGTCTTATAAACTTCCTCCAACCAAATCAAGCTTTTCTCACCACCGGCTACGAAGCATCCACTGCGAGCCAGACATGCACCGAACAAAAGCAGTCGGAGTGCCATACAAGATCTGAAGCAGAAAACCATTCAGGACCAAATTCTGAGCTGCATCTCCCAAGCGCCGAAGGAGCTCTGGATATCGAGCTTGGCCATACGTACAACCCAACTCCGCCCAGCTATAAGTACGTCGGCTCGCCAGTCCCGAACGCGGTATGGCCAGGCAACACGACACCCCAGACTCACATGATGAGCGGCGCGATACAGGAAGACGGGCAGTTGTGGCTCAATCGAGGGTATGCGACGCAGGAGCTGGTCACAGTTGGACACACAGACGAAGATATTTCCAGGCTCAGCGACTTGTTGTCCGCTCTTAGCCTCAGCTGCGAGCAAGTAGAGGCCTTACCACTTCATACTCCACCGACTGGATGTTTCAAGAGTCCACTGGAAGCAACATTCACCAAAATGCCTTTCATGCTCGATGATTCCGATAGCGACAGTGAAGGAGAGCCACAGATGCAATCACAAACGCGTCAGACGCCGCAGGCAATTGATGGAGCTGCTCGACCGCAGTTTGGAAGCTCTCTTCAGCTTCGTGTTAGCAAGCCCGCCGAGCCGAAGCGAAAGCGAAGCCATCGCCAGCTGAAACAGCGACTGCGCCGACGTCGTATCATGCGTCGCATGATTGACGATCCATACGATAGTGAATATTGTTCCCAGCCCTTAGATTCCGAGGCGGAACCGGAAGATATGGACTGTGAGAGCACTCCCACCGTACAGCTGGACGATACTATGGACCTTGCGGTACCGAGCATCGTAATGAGCGACGTGTGGGATGCGGAGGGTGAGTCTTTAAGGCCCATGGCCACGGGGACAAAGCTAACAAACTCCCAGATTTTCAAGGAGACACTCACAGATACGTCGACGGCAGCGCACCGCACCTGCCTGCGGTTCCGAGCCCGGTGCATGCCAGCAGCCTTGGCGTCAATAATATCGGAGTCTCACCGGCTCCCTACTCCAAGCTGGGAGGCTCTGCTGCGGCGTCTGACGACTCTTGGGTCGCAAGATGCGCCCTTCCCGCCCCTTCCATTCTGCTTAAGCCACAGGAGTGGAAGCAACTCATCGCTTCCGGCGCCTGGGTTGAGTACCTCACCCCGACAGGCCAGTGCAATGTGGGCCTCGTCCAACGTGTTCACGGAATCCTCCAGCAGTGGCCTCCGATGGGGGTAGGAGCAATCATCAGGCTTTGCCGTGAACAGGAGCAGGTGCAAGAATTGATCGACTGGAGGCAGCAGGTTGATGCGAAGCAGTGGGTGCAGTATCTCTCGGAGATCGCTCGTTCGGAAGCTCGGTTCGTCGAGTTTGTGAGGTTCAAACTACTCCTGATCCGCCCTCTAGATGCCGCTGAGATCTCCTACTACTGCCAACTTATGGAACAAGGACACAGGACACAGATTGCGGCGACGCTCGGCATGAGAGCAACAACACCAGTGACGCCAACTCCGAGTAGACCGCCGCAAGCAGGGTCTTCCGAGGGCACTCCTGGAACGGCTGGCAAAGGTCCAGCTGATGACGATGATGACTTGAACATGACTCCCGATGAGTTAGCGACGATGAACGCTATCGGTGAAACGATCACTGCCGTGGGTGAGGAACTCGTCAAACGAGCAAAGGAGTATTTCCGACGGTCGAAGCAGACAGACCACCTGCTGACGCGCTATGTCATCACACTTGTGCAGGCACAAGCTACTGGAACTGGCTTCGATCCGGCAACGTGCGACATTGACTCACCTGTTGCTCAGCTGGAGCATCAGTATGCATCGATCCGCGACCAGGTTTTGCAACGCATTACTACCAACCGCTTAAAGAAGCGTGGCCTTTGCGGTTGGATACTTAACCATCTTGTAGACAACCAGCACTACCTCATCAACAAGACAGGTGAAGGATTGGATGAGTGGGTGGAAACGAAGTGCCAACAGTACTTCAGCAAAGAGGATAGCATGAGTACAGAGCGGCGAATTCGAAACCATCTAGCGATCAAGTACAACGGCGACAACGTGTGGGAGTCTCTTCCGATGGTCAACTGGGTCATTCATCAGATGACCGCTGAAGATTCTCCAAGCCAGTCTTCGTCTGACGAATGGTGCGAGCGCAAGGCGGCGGCTTACCTTGCGGACTTCGGCGGCAAAGACATATATGAGTGAGATGGTCACCGCGGAGAAGGTTAGGTCAAAACGCAAAGAAGGTGTGGTTTTTGGGGCGATGGGTCGGGACTTGGTTCAGCTCGTAGGTTGTTGACGTTATGCTTGAATGTTTTCTATCGCGTGGAGTCTTTTTAATACCCCGTCTGCTAGGTTGGCGTTTACTTTGATTCTGAGACAGGAAGGCTTCAGTACTCGGTACCACGTGTATAGTGAAAGGATGAAGGAAGATCCAATGTCACTGCAATCACAGCCGTAGCTGATACTCATCATCGAAAGTGCGGGCTGGAAAGATTAGAGATGCATATCACGTGACTCTTTCCCTCCACATCTTATCAGTAATCTACATTAGTCGAGTGCAAGCGAATAACTTGAAAACTATATACAGTTTGACGGCTCAACTTGTATTCATTCCTACGCCTGGTGTACCTCAAGTTCTGGCTAAGCAATCGCTTTCCACGTGCACCCTACTGCCAAGCTTTGCGGCCTGGCTGCGATCGTTTGTCCCATCTCTTTCCGTTACAAACATCATCAATCAGCCATTACCCACAATAATCTTTACTCGATGCATCATCCTCCCTCGTGCCCTCAAGGTGCTGTTCGATCGCCCTCTGCGGCGCAACGGCCTCGAGGGAGTCACCGCGCTGTGGGATTGGAAGAGTGATCTCGCCGCGTCTTGCCGGGAGAAACCAAAAGCCTACTGCCCACGACTACGGATCTTGACCGTGGCCTGTTGCTAAGATCCAGTTCTCCATGCGCGTTCATGGAACAGTTCGGCACGTCTACACAGTCACACTAGGACCTGGATTTCCAGGTTTCCAGGCGTTCGGTGTCGGTAAAGAGAGGCTTCATTCGTATCCGCCCATCTGCTCGTGCGGCCGCGGCTACCTTACTACGTATAGCCGTTCGTGCCGGTGCAGGCTCTCACGTACTAGAGGCGCGTTGAAGCATTGCACATCTTTCACTGTGGAAGCCGGAGCGCAGTCGGGCGCATCGTTTCATGTAGGCCAGATACCCCATCAATCAGATGTCGACCTCTTCGAGGTCAGTTTATACAGCGTCCAACCGTTGCACTTTCGAACCACGTCTGCATGAAGTGTCTGCTACCCCTCGGAGCTCTTTAAAGAAACCGTTTCAATAGCTCCCCGCTGCCTGCCATTGCTCATACGGGTGTAGGACCACTCGCGGCACGGGTTTCAAATACATAGCCACACCCACATCGTGCCGCTAATCCTGCTCGTGCCTTGAGCTTGTGCATTGACGAGGCACGTAGGTAGGTAGGTACCCGAAGACAGGGACCCCAGTCGTACACCATTTGCTTTTAACATCATAGGTATCGTTGTCCTTTTGTAGCACAGCTGTCTCACAGAAGGAAATCCGTCGCGTCGTCGTGCGTTACAACCAAGAAGACGTCATGAATAATCTCATTTCAGATCTATCGGTGAGCTGCAATACGTCTCCTTGACGCATCGCAAGGATGCAGCCTTACGCAAGGTCCGCAAGGAGCTATGAGTTCCAAGCCGGGGCGTCCACACGTCTGGCGCAATTCGACAGCTCCTGGTCCATCTCCCTATGTTGACCAGTATACCTCAACTGCGTCAGTTCAACATGTTCATCCCGGTGCGTTACGAACCTGGAGTGGTTCTCTAAGCCATTGCAATCTATCCCCGGCCACAATCGAGAAGGACTCAAGCACGCCATTGGCCGCAATCTTCTGGAACATCAAGTGTCCAACCGTCATCTGCCGTTATCAGCTAAGTAAATTACAAGCTATATGCCCATGTCGACGTCTGCGAGGAGCTTTAAGTCTTGACGCTTGTTCAACATGATGACTCTCCTCCGCAACGCCGTCGCTCTCAAGCTTCCACGTGAGATAGTATCTGTCTTTCTCTCTGTCTGGTGTCTCAAATCGCCGTCCACTCCTTTCTAAGTCTTAAAAAATGCATTCTTCTTCTGTCCTCGTGGCCTTGTGCCTCTCGACAACCTTGGTGCAGGCGCAAGGTGGCTGCGGAAAACATCAGAATCCAGCAGCTGTTTTGCAAACCGCGCCTTTCGGGCCTGCCCCCGAGGCCGCAGCACAACAAGTCCCGAACTCGCCAAACGCTCCAGCAGGCGCAATCGTACCTCCTAACCCTGCTGATCCGCTTCCTCTGGTATCCAACATAACCGTACCTTTCTCACCCGCAGGTAGTAATGGCGGAGGGCTGGGCGGTGTAGGCGGTATGACGGAAGGCGCACCTATCCCATCCAACCTCACCGCACCTCCAGACCCCAACGCACCAATCTCCTCTCCAGCTACATCCCCTGTGCCCAGAGCTCCGCTTGTACCAGAAGGCGGCGAGAAGCCTTTCGATTGCACAACGGAATTCTTCGAATCAATCGCACCGCCCGCACTTACTATCTACAACGCGACGAACGTTCCAGACAATGGCAGCTACGGTAAGCAGAGCAACACTCTGTACGGCGGTCTTTCAATAGAGCTTCCGTCACTGTGCGCTCTTCATCTCAAATATAATACCGCGCCAAATGTCAGCTTCGACTGGGGTCTTTATTTGCCTTACAATTGGTCCGGTCGCTTCATGGGCGTTGGCAATGGAGGGTTTTCTGGCTCGATCAACTGGCAGGACATGGGCGATGCTGCGAAGTACGGCATGGCGTCAGCCTCAACCAATACAGGCCACACTGGCGGTCCTGGCGATACTTCATGGTCCATCGGCCACCCTGAATTGCAGTACCTGTGGGCCTACCAAGCCCTACACAATACCACCGTCCTATCCAAGCAGCTCATCAAATCCACGTACAAGGTCCCTGCGAAGTACTCTTACTTTGGCAGCTGCTCCACTGGCGGACGGCAAGCGCTGTCAGAAGCTCAAAAGTATCCGGAAGATTACGACGGCGTAATTGTCGGAGCGCCAGCATGGTGGATGTCCCACACGTTCGCTTGGGTTTTCAAGAACGTTATTAAGAACCTGCCGCTTGATGCTCCTCACCGCATTCCGCCTCAGCTGTTTCCGGTTATTCGAGACGAAGTCGAGAAGCAGTGTGACGCCCACGATGGGGTTGAGGATGGCGTCATCCAGGACCCATTCAGCTGCAAGATACAGACCGAACCTCTGCGTTGCAAGCTCAATGATCCTAGGATGACCGGAAATGAGAGCACTACTACCTGCATGAACCTCAGACAGATAGCCACTCTCAAAAACATTTGGACCGATTACTACGAGACAGGAGATGAATTTGTATTCCCTGCGTTGATGCCTGGAGCTGAGGACCAGTGGATCCCTGTGTACTATCCCAACTGGGCCGATCCTTCTAAGAAGAACACGTCCGTCTTCACTGAGCTGTTCAACGGTCTTTCGGGCAGGAAGCCTAGCGGAACAGCTGGTGTCGGCAACCTCGGCGCGGGAAAGGGTGCTGGTAAGGGAACGCTACAAGCACTAGGGTCTCTGCTTCAATCACGGTCTGGTCAAGACGCCACAAAGCTCGACATAGTGTCCCAAGCCGCCGGCTTCTTGCGCCATATGGCCGACCTCAACCCAGATGAGGACTCTCGCTTTGCCCAGGTCAAAACACAAGCCGCCGATGATGCTCGCAATCCTTTTGCCAATCCCCAGAATGCACCAGACAAGGTCGGCCTCGGCAATGCGTATGCTGCCCTCTCGCCCATGATCCTGAACGCTTTTAAGACGGTCGGAACAAGGACTGGTCTCGACGCAGACGATTATGACCTGTCGGCTTTCTACAAGCGCGGAGGCAAGATGATCCACTACCATGGCCTGGCGGACGGCGACTACTCTCCGAGATCGAGCGTATTCTTCCACAAAAAAGTCGAGGAGACGATGGCTGGAACGAACATTACGGACTTCTACCGGATGTTCATGGTGCCAGGCATGCAGCACTGCTTCGACTCACCCCGCGTCAACGCTCCGTGGTACTTCGCTGGCGGCTCTCAGGCGTGGCGTCTCGGGCTTTCCGCTCACAGCGTGCCTGGATTCGAGAATTCAGAACACGATCTGCTTCTCGCGCTGCAGGACTGGGTCGAGAAGGACAAGCCCATCGAACGCATCATCGCGACGGCATTCACGAACGAAACGTTTCAGGGCAAGTACAACGTAATCAGGCAAAGGCCGCTTTGCATGTGGCCGCAGAGGAGTACCTACATTGGGTCAGGAGATCCAAATCTGCCGGAAAACTGGGACTGCAGTGCGACGTATGTTGATCAACCCACGAATGTGCAATGAAGGAAGACTCTTGCGGATGACTCGTTGGAGATGAGGATATATGTTGGCGTTTTGTAGCTTCACTGTATAGATACCTATTTCATTCTGTTGGAACATTGTAACCGTTTGCTTCTCCGGCTCAACGTTTGCTGAAGACCTCTACGTGTGCTGTACAGTCTCACCTCGTTACGTCATGCGTACCTGACCTCACTCGCAGTGCGCGCAGCAAACATAGTAACTTTGGAAGATATAGATATGCATACGCCTTCGATCAAACAACCTCACTTTCTGCGCGCAATGTCCGACAGCAATCTAACTCAGCTCATCCTCCGCTTCCTCCATTACCTCCGCCACATCGAAGAAGACGTCCTTCAAGACCATCACCTCACCCGCGCCGGCCGTCGCCTCAGCCGCGAGCCGTTGTTACTCATGATCAACGGTGCACGCCTGCGCGGAGAACGAATAGTACAGGTCCGTGACAGCGCCCGAAGAGAAAGCTACGACCATGCGGACCTTATCCTGTGGGGTTCCCAATACCTCCAAAGCCCTTTCTTTGAGAACGAGCAGAACGAACAAGAGTTCATGCGCGAGGCGGGATACCTGGCGGATATGTATAGACTGAGACGGGCAGCTACGGCGCTGCTGCCGGTGCTGGCTGGGAATGAGAGAATGCCCGAAAAGGAGCTCAAGGAAGGGTTGCTAGACATGCATCTTGTAAGTGCCAGCTTTCCACGAAGGTTTCACAGCCTAGCCACCTATGACTGACCATCAAGCAGGTGCACAACGTTTTCGGCCAAATACCGCAAAGAGTGCGAACGCAGTTTGCGGGACAGGCGCGTGATGGTCTCTTACAAGAGCTCCTGCCGCCACTGATTGAGATGCCGCAGCATATCCGCGGGTTTTGGCTTGTAGACGTCCTGCTGAGGTGGATTCGCGCAATCAGTGGGGACTCACCAGGAGAGGCCGTGGAAGGAGCAGCAGGGCCCAAGAGTCTTGGAGAGCTTGAGGGTTACTGGAAGGCAGAGCGGGTAAGGCAAGAATCAAGCACATCTCTCGCGACTTTGACACGGTTGGATGAGATTTCAACGGTGACTGCAAATGACCATGCGCTGTCTAGTATGGAGCCGTACCAGCACTCGCAAGACGTACTGTTCCCCGCAGAGCGCAGTTCGTCCGGTATAGTACACTTCGAGCGGACGGTAGGCTTTGGTCCATCAATCTCACCGGCGCTGGAAAGAGGTCCCGTCGGTCGGGATGAGCAAATGTCTGATGGAGAGGACGATGACGTCTAGATGGATGTGGACCAGGGGGTAGACCATTCCATTCAAGGAGCGATGATGATGTTTGTTCAGACTGAATGTCTCTGAGGAACTGACCCTCTATGATAGCTCCGTCAATGCGGAACTATTTTCCGAGTGTCCTGGATGTTGCCGTCCACGGTCTCATAAAACTTCTCACTGGTGGAGATTGAGACACTGTAGCTGCAGCAACCTACTCGTATACAGGGGGGTCGCTCAGCGCAGCAGCACGCTTGTTGATTTGGATGTATAATAAAGGTGTTTATCAAGCGCATCGTGAATTTTGTTCCACCGAGCACTTGATTTGCTCGGAAAGAGTGAGCTCATGTAGAGAGGATGAGAGGACGACATTTCAGGAAAAGGAGAAGGAGCGGGTTTGCCGAAAGGTATGGCATCTGCTGTCTGTCGAAAACAGAAGCTCAGAAGAAGGCGAGCGAGGTCGAACTCAGCAAACGCAGACGTAGACTAGAGGGAAGTGAGAGCAGGCATCCGGAGCTGGTTCGCCCTATCTTCTCTCATGGCAAGCGTTTCGTCCACACAGTAGAATACAATTCGGCGATATGCGTCGTAATTGTCGACGGGATAAAGATTCGCACCGGGACGCTTCCTCGCAGCTGGTCCTCATAATATCCGCCCGGTAACAAATACCAACATATGAGTGCATGGATATTCAAGCAGACAAGATAGGCTTCGAAGATCTTGCTCAAGTACGATACCTCTCCTATGTACCACAACTATGGAATGAGACAGAGCCCCGGCGGGCGAAGCAGAATATGCAAAAGTTACCTATGCCCCAAGATAGACCTGCGAGATGCCCATGATGGGCTCGTTGCCGACACCGCTCATCCTCTTCATCAAAGGATGCGCATTGGTATCGTAGTCAGCCTTGATCGTTAAAGTCTCGCC
>JAWDJW010006428.1:0-11102 GCA_033119265.1 Coniosporium uncinatum
TGCCGATCCAGAGTTTGCCAAAGGGAACCACGAAAGGCCAGCGCAAAATATCGGTTTTGCTTGAAAGTTGGGGGTGAGCATTCAACGCCATACAGTAGCGAAGCCGTCCACAACCAACATCTTCATGCAAAGAGAGAATCGTCAAGGAGTAAAGCCTTCCAGTGTCAGTCCGTGCTAAAGTCCGCAACAATACGAATCCGCCACGCACGGACTACCACCTTCTCCAAGGGAGATGGCATGCAGCTTGCGCGGCCTATAACCGCAGCACAAACGCGTTTCCGAGTGACATGCCAGCAAGCTCCAGGTGGTCTGATATAGGACAGGGTTGGTGCCCGCCATGTGCTTCAGTCCTTGTGACACCTGCCAAGGCCTCGTATCAGCTAAATTATGCTGACCTCCGTTTCTTCCGGTATGACGCTGCCTGCCTGCCTTGTGGTGGTGAAGGCCATACCGAGTCACTTTAGAAAGCTTCGCTTCGACCTGTACTCACTGTTTGCATCTGCGACCGTATACGACACTTCTCACTTGCGCCTGCCGCATGCGATGTGTATCTCTCCTACCATTCGCTGCATTCGCTGAAACCCCGCAACGAATCGCGCAACTCCGTCGCAAACCTACCAGAAGCAACCTCGAATACAACCACGCTTGAAATCGACACTGTCTTACCCCAAGTATGGCCGAACTCGATCCAGCGCTCATCGTCTTCCTCGTCATCCTCGGCGCAGCAGCAGCAGTCTGCATCGGCTATGCTATACACCGTCTCGCAGGCATAGGAGCTTCAGACTCCACAGATGAACAGTTCAATGCCCGCTCAAACGCGCAGGACGAGTATATGCGGGAAGTGCGACATGCGAACATGAAGCACTTGACTCATAAAGCACGATGGCATCGAACTCATACGAGAGCACAGCGTATGTTTTGCCTCCTCGCTGCGGCTTGCTACTGTCCTTGTAGTGGAGCGCATACTAATGGCGTCATTGCAGAAAGTCAAATGAGCCTACCGCAACAGTCAAATATGGCACATCCTCCTCAAAGCCCATATGCGCCTTCGGGCTTCGGTACGCCGTCGCCAGCTTGATAATACTATGCGGTGGGCAGTGGCTTCCTTGCAGAGTTGTTATTACGGACTACGGATGGATTCGATGGATAAATGCCGATGGCGTCGGCATTGAATGTACAGACACGGCGTCGACAGAGACCAAGAGCCGGTCAAAGAAACGAAATTCCTACTGTCGTATGGCTCACAAATACATTCACTCGATCCTACTGAAGCAGTTACGGACGGAGAGCGTCCATCGACCGCCCTGCTATAGATAGGCTCTACGTCCGGTACATGTTCTCACGTGACTTCATCTTCAGTGATCTAAAGCTGTTTTGATCTGGACGACGCCCGGTCTGACTTCGTTTGCTATCGGCGCACGCAAACATAAGAGGTGAGAATAATGTCATCTCTCTACGTCGTACAAGGCTCTCTTCTGGCCAACTCACTTCATCACTGACCTACTTACCCACTGGCACTCTCCTCTGTCGGCTGCATTATCAGTATTAGACTGAGTCCGCAGACTCCGTTTACTATCGACTCATTCAATCAACGTCACCAACTTCTCACCGAGCGCACAACATGGGCGGCAATCAGTTCGTCAGGAAGCCGCGCCGAAACGGAGGGCCGATCTTGGAGTACACCCGCATGTCTCCTTCAGTCTACTCTCATGTCAGCTACCACTACAAAAACTACTCCGCGACTTCTTCGAACATGTGGTAGTGCCTCCACAGGCTCCCGAGAAGAAAGATTTCGGCGATGTGGACATGCTCGTTTGTGGACCCAAGGCTCGTCTGCAGGAACTGCTTGCTCAAGCTCGCGCAGAAGAGTTACGTCCGCCTTGCAAAGATCGACGACTGCCACTGAAGGTACTTCAGGACGAAATTGTAGAGCACCTCAACGCCGGTGGCCACGTCTACAGGGATCATAACGACGTATTGTTTCTGCATGTGGAGATCCCATGCTATGTTGAAACGCAGCGCAATAATAGCGGAATGCTCATTCACTGTGTAGCTGATGACCGGCAAAACGAGATCGACTGTGACGTTGTCCCAACTTCAGAACAACTACACAATGGTGGCATAGAGAAGCTCTGTCAGCTTGACCTGCAACTCATCGACGCGCCAACTCAGTTACCGTGGTACAGCTTCACGAGCTCCCACGACGACCTCTCCACCATCGTTCGGGATGCAGCTCGACCGTACGGCGTCTATTTCAAGCCCTCTGGTCTGTTCGTCGACATCGATAACCTAGTCGGCGTTCAGAAAGGCGAAGAGCGCTACGAGCTCTTTTTAACCAGCGACCTCTCCGCCGTCTTCACCTTCTTCGGTCTCGACGCGATAAAATACAATGCTGGCTTCACCACCCAAGAAGCGATCTTCACCTGGATATCGCAATCCCGCTTCCTCGCCCTCGCACCCTTCGAACCACATCACGCAATCCCTCATCGAGCTCGCCCATGTCGCCAAAAACCATGCCGAAGTAGCGCGCCTCCGCGCCCTCCCCGTTCCCAAGAAGTCCCCCACCGTCCTCGCTCCGCCGAGGATGGAGAAGCGGAGCATGTACCACGCATTCGCTGCACATTACCTCCCTTCTCACCCCCACGTCGGCCACCACGACTCCGACTCTAGACCCAGATCCGACATCCCCCCAGCAGCCCGCACAGCCGCTCAAACCGCCGCCCTCTCATTCTTCGACCCTCTTTCCCATCGCCTCCACGCCCTCCTCTACGAGACAAGCCTCCAGCGCCGCGAAGACACTTTCCGCAACCGCGTGAACATCGAGTTGAAACAACTACTGCAAGAAAAGGCGTTGACGCCCAACGCAAAAAACATGGCCCGCGCGCGACAAGCACTCTACCCTTGGGTGACCTTCCTCTCCCACCACGGCCACGGCAAAGCGCCAACAATACGTGCAGAACCGGAATTACGTCTTGAATTACAGCCACGATGGACGGAGCAGAGTGCGGACGGTGGGTATACGGATGATGAGCTGGTGGAGTGGGTGAGGAGACATTGGGCCGGGTTGGATGATGTGGAGCGCGCGAGGACGAGGCTGGTGAGGGAGGAGGTCAGACTGGTAATTGAGAGGGAGAGGGAGGAGAGGAGGGGGAGGGTGGGAGGAATGTTGGTTTGGGTGGCGGTGATTATGGTGGGGTTGATGGTCTTTGATCGGTTCGAGGTTGTGGGGAGGCGGTGAGGATGGCGGGAAGGTGGAAAAGGACGGAGGAAGGAGGTAGAATGTTTGAGACTTGGAGGGTTCCGCACGAAGAAAGACGTGCGTGATGACACTTTTTGATCGTGAAGGTACGGATTGAACGAAAGAGCTTGGTCGACTATGCTTTGCTTTTCCGGCTGTTACTGTGTTACCCCTTCACGTTTCATCGAATTCGCGCAAGAACGACCATCGAGAGCTCTTGTGAGTTCGGCGTACCTCTTCTCACTGATGATGGCAGTGGACCCTGAGTGGTGGTTCAGAGGTGTCGCTACGAAGTGGACGGCATTATGACGCTGCTGAGTAGCGAATTGCACAGCTACATGGAGTGGTCGTTTGACTCTGTGCGCAGGCCGCAGGTTGGCAATTCGGAGGAGAGGAAGACTCGACCAGGGCCAATCCCATGTTCCCCGAAGCCTGTTGGACCCAGCGATCTTGTCACGGTGCAAACGAAGACGTGAGTACCGCCGCTTAATGTGCCCTGGACGATCCGGCACAATGAGAGATGTTGGCTCTCGGATCATGGATTGATCCTACTTCCAGATCCCAGGCCCCGCAGGCAACGTCGACTTTATTGGTCGATACACGACATGGGCAATGATGATCTTTTTGCGCTAAGGAGAGGTGGCCCGCAGGGAGCTCCTTTGAGGCAGTCCTGAATGGAACCATGTCTCGGATCTTAGATTTCACAGATCATCAACGACAATCAAGCAAGCTTTCTTCCCTGGAATGGACTCTGAATCGTTCTTCAAGCCAGGATCACGAAGTCTGATACTGTCTCAGGACATCGCTTTGATCCGCAACTGCATTGCAACGATTCGTATACTTTAAATATACAGATAGAGGCGATGAACATTTCAGCAACAACCCCTCACTGGTTTCTTTCCACCTTCTTCCCAATCAATTCCGCGCGATCCAGGAACACCTATCCGAGCCATGCCTGCGCAAGTTCAAGACGTCGGCGATCAATACAACTACGCAAAGGAGCTGTCCGCTGAAGAAAAGCGCGTAAGAGACGACTGGGGCTACCCCTGGGTTTCAACCACCAAGCTAGAACCGTGAGTAGTATCGATCTCCTTCTCGACCGACCCAGCTTAGAATTCATCTTTAGGGGTTGGTGTCTGGAGGAACACGCACACCACAGCTCCAATACACACTGCCTTTACCAAGGGGAGTTGCGCTTGACAAAACTGGGCGCTCCAGCCCAGACTGCCCAAACGAAACGCGCTCCTGCGCGCATCGACGTTGCTCCGAACATAGCTTACGCGGCTATAGCCGGTCCAGCAGGCTGCCTTTTCGTTGAGGGACACAAAACGCTCAGTCCAGATACTGCGAAACGCTTTACGGATCGTGGAACGATTGCTCGAGTAGACGGTTCAATTCGGTGAGGGTCAAGGAGATGACCAGGTGGTTCTTGTTCGATGCATTTGAGTGCGGAGCTCCTCTGGGCGATACACCGTCTCTTTCGGTCCCTAGTCTTGTGGTAGTGAGCTCAGAACGTGTGAGATGGGTAGTGCAATCGGTGGCGGTCTTTGCTCGCGTTACACTGCCGAATTGGGCAAATTAATCGCATGACGTCTGTATGTAGGCAATACTTTCCAATCTTCCCACAATCCATCAAGCTCTGTTGTAATCATCGTGAGCAGTGGTACAAGGTCTCTACTGGCCTACTTTTGACCACAAATTTCACGACCGACGGCAGCCCACGTGATCCGGACTATGGCTCCCAAAGTTCAACCCTCGGTCATACCTCCCTCTTATACTCAGAACACACCACCGTCATCATTCGCTGAGCCCGACCACGGCACACTTACCTGGCACACCATCTTCTCTTCCCCGCAAACTCCCACAGACTCGTTATGCTGCGGTGTCGCCTTCTGCCGCCCCGGAGACGGCATACTGCACCACCACCGACATACTCAGGCCGAGATTTACCACATCACGGAGGGCAAAGGTGTAGTGTATATTGAGGGCAAGGAGTACGACGTGGAAGCAGGGAGTAGCGTGTTCATACCCGGAGATGCTGAGCATGGCATCAGGGCAGTGGCGGAGGAGGGCGTACGGTGGTTCTATGTGTTTCCGGGTGGAGCGTTTGGGGATGTTCATTATCGGTTTACGCACGAGGAGAAGCAAGGCGAAGCGGCGAAAGCGTAGACGTGAGAGTGAAGAATGAGCGCTGGCGGCTCGAAAGTGTTTCTGCAATTTCCACCTGAGTATGGATGAATAATTGCTTCCTGCGTGTTGATACATCAAGAGCAACCATCGGCTCTGTAGGGTGTTTAGGCATGCATGTGTACAAATGCATGCCTATGTTCTATGTTCAAGCGCATGAATCCGGTCGTAGGTTATAGTACAACCAGCACGAACTTGAGGCGTTGCCGGCGTCCCTTGTTCTTATCGTGGTTGACGGAGTTACGTGCATGCTCGGGAAAGATCAGAAAGGTCACTTCCAACGTCAGCTTATGGCTTCTTGAATCTACTGCATGATGGATATGATATGATACGAAACACCACGGACGTGTTCTGCGAAGATTAAGTTAGTATAGATGGAATAAGGATCTAATCTTATCTACGCGTTGCGACGCGTCTACCCAACGCGTCTTCCATCGTCAGACTATAGAGTGCTTGTGCACACCGGTTGCCTCGAGTGCTTGACCCGTGGGATCTTACAGATCCAGAATGGCTTCGTCATATGCCCCTCCTTGGGACATGATGGCTCGCTACTCCCAATGGCCATCTCCGTGTAAGCTACCGTACCATGAGCTATTCAGTCCTCCTAATTTGTCGTAGCACCGTATGCACCGAAAGCACCAAACGAAACGCAACAGCAAGGGTACCCGGGAGCTACGGGCGAAGCTTACGGAACTCAAGGCCGCTATGTATGGCCTCCTGAGAATGGCACTTTGCCGCAGGGCTCCTCTCGTATGTGACATGCCAATACCGTTTTGCCGCAAGCTTATGGTACACTAGCTGGATACTCCTCGCACATGTATTCCGTTGAGCCAACCTATCCAGGCTATTACTATGAACAACCTTCAACATCTATGATCTGTGAAACCATCCCTTGGAATCCTGCTATGCAGAACGTATATGGCCATGGCACCGGAACGACTTTTACTGGCGAGCACATACACGCAGCAGTGAAGAGAGCTAAGACGAGCGCCGGTAAGGGAAACCCAGTATCGAACAATAACATGAGCCTACGCCACATGGAATGCGCGCCGTCTCCGCGTCCCCGAGTAGGTGCTTTAGCGTTGTCGAAGCCCGATAATACTGCGCCTTGCGTTCAGCATATCCATCAGCCGGAATATTCGCTGGGTAGCGACGGCGTCTTGCATACAGCCCATTACGCAATGTCTTACCCCTCGGCTTCCTACAGCTTTCCATCGAGTCATGCTCCTGTGGTTACACAACCTCAATCTGACGTAGTGTCTTCTGCTCAACACGGAGAGGTCATCTGCATCTCAGACGACGAGTCATCCCAACTCAGACAGCAGAAGCCTACGAAAACCCGATCAGTTCTTACTCCGTCACGGCCTTCTGTAACAAACTCCGCACAGACCTGGACGCAAATGCCACCCCCAAGCCAGACTACGAAGCGGCCATTGACTGATTACGATAGCTCTGAAGTCGCTGTAAAGAGAGTCAAATATGTCTCAGGCTCGCAAAGCTCCCAAGCTTCTTCTCTTGATCCGTCTCAAGCAGTGAGCCTCGCGACGTCCAAGAAACCTAAGAGACCCCGGAAAAGTAAGATATCAACCGAGCCGGAACTGTGTCCCGAGCAGGAAGACTTAGTGCAGCTCATCTTGAGTGGCCGAAACGTCTTCTACACCGGGTCTGCTGGGTGCGGCAAGTCTACTGTGCTTAAAAGCTTTGTGAAAGAGCTGAAGACGAGGGGCAAGCAAGTGGATATCATCGCGCCGACAGGGAGAGCAGCACTCGACATCAACGGCTCCACGACATGGACTTATGCGGGCTGGACACCCGACTCTCACAAGAAGCCGCTCGTAGATCTAAAGAAAGCGGCATGGGGTAAGTTCGTGCGAAAGCGACTCGAGGCGACGGACGTCCTTGTCATCGATGAGATCAGCATGGTCGAGAACCACCACCTTGAGCGCCTGAACGAACTCATGAAAGAAGCCCGTGCCAAAGACAATTGGACGGACCCAGGACCGTTCGGTGGCGTTCAACTTGTCGTCACAGGAGATTTTTGCCAACTTCCGCCGGTCAAGCCTTTTCAGTACTGCATCACCTGCGGCAAGAGTCTGAAGCAGAGTATGACAATCAATGGTCCTATGTACAGCTGCCAGAAGTGCGGAAAGTCCTACCCGGACGAGGACAAGTGGGCGTTTCGTAGCAACGCCTGGCAAGAAGCGAGCTTTGTGCACGTCAACTTGACCAACATCCACAGGCAAAAAGACAAGAAATTTATCGACATCCTACAGAAATGCCGCATTGGCACGCCCTTCACACCCAAGGACATCGAAATCCTCCTCAACCACCGTTTGAACAAGATGTATGATGCTGTCAAGCTCTTCTCCACAAGAGAAGAAGTGTGCCGCGTCAACCAAACCGAGTTCGGCAAGCTCGCCACCGTGAAGCATACATACACATGCTTCGACGACTTCAAGCACAACCCTAACCACGGCCACCTCGTATGGAAAACCGCACGTAACGACTGGGACGGCAGCCTCAAAGCGCTCTCAGACCACCGCTTCGAGCCACGCATCGACCTGAAGCAAGGCATGCTCGTCATACTGCTCGTAAACCTAGATCTCGCCGCCGGCCTCGTAAACGGCAGCCAGGGCGTCATCACCGGCTTCGAAGCCTACGACCCATCCAAACTACCCAAGACCACCAAATCAAACCGCGGCGGGAAAGAAGACGATAAAGACCGCCTAGTGCTGCCATCCGGCCAGATCCTCGGCGGCGAGTACGCAAGCATCAAGGAAGCCAACATCAAGTCCTTCATAACCAGCGACCGCAATAAAGATAAACTCTGGCCGATCGTCCGATTTGCGTCCTCGAACGGCGGGGAAAGTATAACCAGGACCATCTACGCCGACTGCACGGTCAACGAGCTCGGCGACGACGAACCTTACAGTTTGCTCAGCAGGACGCAGATCCCGCTCACGGCGGCATGGGCGATGAGTATACACAAAAGTCAGGGGATGACGCTGAATAGGGTGATCGTGGATCTGAGTAAGAGCTTTGAGGATGGGCAGATGTATGTTGGGTTGTCGAGGGCGAGGAGTTTGGGTGGGTTAGTGGTGGAGGGACTGCAGGCTGGGGTTGGCAGGATGGGGAGGAATGAGCAGGTGAGGCAGTTTTTGAGGGAGAAGTTTGGGATAGAGTGAGGGAAGGAGGGGTTGGTGTGTCGAAGTGGTAGTGTTGGGCTAAGGGGGGGTATTGGATGACTGGTCTCTGTTGGATACAGGATCGATTGGGTATCTTGAATCTGGCTGGCTAGTCAGTGGCTATACGTGTACAGGACCTTGGCAAATGTATGCTTAGACATCTACACGTGCGTCCACGATTGACTGATGAGTGAAACCCGCGATGAGCAATATGCAGACCAAGGCTCAGAAGAGCAAGAACACCTTGACAAGAAGTGCAACCAGTTAGTTGGCTCGCACATGATGATGCGCAAGCAGATCGCACTGAAAGCGACCGAGCTGTATTGTGGTGGCGGCAGTAGCGGCGCAATAAGAGCGGCGTTCGTGGCTGGGTTCGGAAAAGGAGCGGCGAAGTGATGGTATGACGGATCATGGTGGGTGAGATCAAAGACACCTTTACTCAGAGTGTGATCCGTGACCTGTCCAAGATCATTAGCTTCACCGTATATTCCATGGTGGAAACTGGAGACATACTATTGCAGTATGGGTGAAGGTGTCACGTGAGCTCTGAGTATGCTCCGCCATTATGCATAAAGAGACGGAACGCGATGACCCTTTTCATCGCCTCTAAGGTTAGGCGTATTTTGCAGTAGAATCGGAAAAGTAGCTTTCATCCCCTGACAAGTGCGACACAGTGCCCGGCACGTGTTACCTTCTAAATGCTGCCGTGCCTTTCATGCGGTCCATTTCGTCTCCTCGTATGTCAATTGCAGTAGCTTTTTGAGTTCTTTCCTAACCTTGAAGGGTTGACTGGTGCCCTTCGTAGGCTTTTTCGAGGAGAGCTTGGAAGATATCCCTCGCGATCACCACAGCCTGAGAGCTCGTGCACAACCAGTCTCTGGCAATGCCGTCAAGCCTCCGAGAGACAGGACCGCTTACCGAAAGCAAGATTCAACATCCGGCGCACCACTAGCTTTGTTTTGCCTCATAGGTTCACCGAACATAATGCCATGCACACGCGCAAAGCAGATCCATTGATACGTCCCATCGTCGCAAGGTCGGAGGATGATGGGCCATATCCCTCCGTATGCGACTACGACGATATCACCTGGTTTGATCTGATAGTGTGCGAGGGCCATTCGCGCGTCTTCTGTGAGCAGGAACTGCAGGTTCTGGCACGCGTTGATAAGAGCGTCGTAATACTGGTAGGCTGCAATGGCCTCAGTATCGTTATCTTCCACCCAAACACTGGGCTCTGGCGGTAGTGTTTCGTCCTCCCAAATCCATTTTAAGAGCGTCTGCAAGCCCTGCAGATCCTGGTCGGCCACGGGATGACGGTGGGAGTTACGGCCCGCTAGAAGCGTTGCTGAGAGCAATGCGTCGCCGTTTTCTATAACCTTTGATTCGGCATCTGCCGCGACATCATCCTCAAAATCCAACAAGAGGTTCTCCAGAGCTGCGGCATCGCCGAAATCTGCACTGATCATCCGTACGCTCGTCGCTTGCACGGTGTCAAGTTGAACACCTTTGATGCGTAATATGGAGCCTTGCTCATATGCGAGCCAGATCCGGTCATTGGCGGCGGCCGGTGGCTTTGCAGAAGGCAGATAGAATCCATCGTTCGCACGGAAAAAGAACGCAAGACTGGAAGGATCAAGTTCTTCATCGAACGCTAAGTCCCAACGTGGCACCCACGTCGGGCACATACCTGGGTCGAAGTTCGATGGTACCTAGTTGCCTACCATGGCGATGTGAAACGTGACACAAGACGTACATGTCCATCTGGCTACTTCCCTCAAGTGCGTATCTTGTAGCCTCTTGGTATACCTGATATAGTGGCTTGCTGTAGTCGACTTCTAGCGAAGCCGGATCCCATTGGGTGACAGATGATCCGGACGCAAGGCCTAACATGCCATATACTTTATCTATCGGCTCAGTGATATTCAAATCTCGGGATGTTTCTAACAGATACCGCCATGTTACGCTTCCACTAGGTGGACCGTGTTCGAGATCGGCTAGGAGCCAGAGATCGCCTCAAGACTGTTTGCAAGATAGCGCATCGCAAGGGTCTGTCGTACTCGTCCGGAAGTACTTCAAGTACACGGATTTCGTCTCGGTTTGGATCCAGCGGGCTGTATTGAAACGGCTGGGGAGTCACACCAGCAAGACGGTCACGAACAGTGGAGACTTTAGGAGCAGTCTTTTTGCGCGAATCGCGAATAGGAGGCATGATTCGATAGCGAAAAGGTATTTCGTTGAGAAGAAAGTCCACCGAACTCAGAGAAGGCTCTGTGATGCGATAGCCTTGCGGCTCTCACACGGGCTGTTAAGGTGGAGGCTGTGAGCTGTCATATTTTGGCAAGGCGCAGAAAACCACTGTCCACTGCGAGCGCTGTGTAGAGTAGCCGTTCTGCAGAAAACTAAATTTCCCCACTGGAAGACATTATGAAGTACTGAATTCGGGCCCACTCCATGTTTTTTCCCTTACCCGGTCCGAGTCACGTGAAACACGT
>JAWDJW010006429.1:0-11048 GCA_033119265.1 Coniosporium uncinatum
ATGTTTTTGGCGATGTTGTTTGTGGCTAAAGGGTATTGGCACGATTGGCAGGAAGCGAAGAGAAGAGGTTGAAGGGGAGGCTTGTGGTGGGTGGTTGTTGCATAGCGTAGCGTTTTGGGGGATAGTAGACGCGCTGTTAGATATCCTGGGCAGATCCGACGATGGACTCAAATGTTTCTTCTATTCTCTTTTCTTGTCTTTCACTGTCACTATTACTGTAAACGTCCAGTAGACGTCCTTCTATTGCTTATGTATGCCTCTATAATGGTGTCACTTTCCGTTAGTATGCGCTCCGCATAAAATGCCCGTCACGTGCTTCACATGTGTCTCCAATAATCCCCCGTAATGGTACAACTTCCTTGCCAACGCCGGCAATGCGCGGCTAAGATCATAGCCGCAAGAGTGTTGGTTTCCTTTGTTCCTTGTTCTTGTTATCGACATTGTTGATGGTAGTCTTTCTTTCCCTAACCATGTTCCACTCTGGACAATGGAGGCTGCGGGAAGTACGACAGCGGGTTCACTCGAGTATATGAAAGCCAGAAGAACACACTCTCGTATCTTTGCGCTGCTCATAAGCATCTCGTCTGCTCGCCTGCTTCTTGCTCACTCTTTCCTCATCAACATTCTTCTATCGCTTCCAACTACTCGGTTTTACTTCCACAACGCCGTTCAACTTCGAAACAATACATCAAAACACACAAGCTTGCTCTCGCGATGACTGCTCCCAACAAAGCAAGCTCCAGCTCCTCACAAACACCATCCGCCCTGCCTGCGAGCGCGCGTAACTTAATAAGCAGCAACTCCTCGATGTCCTCCTCAAAAGCATATCCACGCCACTCCCGAACTCCGCGACGCCGCGACTCCTTCTACAGCGGCGAACGTTCCTTCTTCGTCTCGAACATCATCTCTCCCCTACCCTCACCACCTCCCTCATCCACTCCCGATGTCGAAACAGTCCAGCTTGCGCTCGCAAACCCCTCCTTCGCAGTCGTAAGTATCCCGCCACGTGTGCTCTCACCCCGAGAGGAGCAGGTAGCGATTCAGCAAGCGCAACGATGGAGCGTGGCGAATTTTAGCTCGTTCGATGTCGGTGGCCTTGGCGCCGATGCTCTGGCTTTTAACAGTGGCGTTGCTAGGGAGGTTGAGCGGAAGCGGAGGGATACCATTATGAGGGATCGGTATGGTGCTGTGTTGCCTGGCTCGCTGCAGCTCGGTATGGTCGGTGGCCGTGAGGTGCCTGCTCCGCCGGAGCTGTTTCTTGATGAGCTACACAGGGGGCCGGCTGGGCGTGATTCCGCGAAGGAGGATTCTGTTTCTGCGGATAGCGACAGCGATACTCTGTCGGAGGGTTCTGTCGTGGGCGTCAATGAACGTTCAGGTACGCCGTCTGAGGATAGAGGTAAGACTCCCGTTTACAACTTTCAGAATATCGCGTCTTCCGATGTCTTTACTGCTGAAGCTGGACCAGCAACTTCCGCAAAGCCGAAGACATTTGCTTCATCGTTTCCTGGGACACAACAATACGCGTCAGGAAGCAACACTGACAGTGGGAAGAGTGCTATCTTGCAAAGCAATAGCATCCAGCAGCAAGATTACGCCCCCCAAACAAGCCAGCTACCGATCCTTTCAATAGGTAAGTCAAGCTCAACCAGTAAGCGTAAGTCAAGCCACCAACGAAAACCCGCTATCTCAGAATTTCGTAAGTCATCTGGTCTCCGCTACTTCATGACCTTCGATGCCGATGGCAATCTCACTGACAACCTCGCGTCCACTCTAGCAGCAGCCCCGCAGAACAACAGTAATAGAGCAGGCCAAAGGACGAACCCAGCCGTTCGCAGGCACCTTGAGAGCGTAGTTAAACAGCAGGCGGCCGAGGAGCAACGCCGAAACGAGGAGCGGGCGCGAAGGCTGGAGATGGCTCATATCCGCAGAAACGATCCCGTGCCGCACTTTCAATCGGATATAGAGATTGCTCGCGGCAAACACAGGGAGACCAGCACTCACAACGTACCTGCACAGAAGCATACAACACAGCTGCGAGCACTCTCACCGCCAGCGCCAGCCCCATCTCCCGCGTTAGCTCCAATATCAACTTCTCCCAACCCATCTCCTCCGCGTGTAGCGACCAGTGAGTCCCTCTCTCTGCCACGCATCTCCTCCATCCCCCTCAACTCTAATACCCCACAGAAGACTCCAGCATCTTCAACGTATCCAGCATCGTCGCAACCAAGCTCAAACATTGCATCCACCGCACGACCGCGTTTCTACGCTGGCTCACCGGCCATCGGTTGGCGGCTTGACGCGCATCGGCGGTGGGAAGCGGGTGTTGTGGATCCGGTGATTGGGAAGTGGGATGATGAGTATAGGTTTAGGAGTGATTGACGAAGGGGGGAGGGTGTTCAGTGAGGAGTATGTGGGATGTTTGAGATACTGGGGGAGCCTTTTGAGGTGTGGATTATGTTTGGAGGGATGTGTGATGTTCTGTGAGTTGGTGTCCGGAGTTTGATTGCTTGTTGGTTGTTCGGCTGGGTTCGGTCTGCTGGGATGGTGTTGTGAATTACGTTGATTCAATGTTGTTCGTTAGACATCCTGGAGTTTGCTTGTGTGTTGTATATTCTTTCGGTTTAGGCCTCCTAGACGGCATTGTGTAGCGGAGCTTATCCATTATTCATTCTATGCGCCTCATCCATAATTCACCCAATTTGTCAAGGATTTCTGTAAGTAGCTAACACAAAGCTGTTGTCCACACCGCACCACACTTTCGCTACGTGCCTCCCTTTCCACTCCTCCACCTCGCTCCAATCTTCCACAAAGTCATCCGCCCCCTCACCCAATCCCAACTGCCCATTTCCATTCTCTCCAGCCACAAACACCCTTCCTCCCTCAGCAAGCACGACCACATGCCCACCTCCAACCCCCACGTCCTCCACACTCATTCCCAACTCATCCTCTCCCTCCCCTACCCCAACCTCCACGAGCCTAACATCCTCATCACCCTCACCAGGTAACGCATTAATCCGTTTCGGCTCCACAGCATTCGGCCTCCCCTTCCCCCAAACATACGCCGCCCCATCCCCCTCACTCAAAGCCGCAACCATCCACGACCCAACCGCCACCTTCCCCACCCCAACCCCAAGCAACGCCTCCACGACCCCGGGCTTGTCCGCCGGCGCCTCCGCACCCACCGCACGCCCGAGACAAGCGGCATGACGCGCATCACCCCACGTAAACACCTCACCTCCTCCCCCTCCTCCCGCGTCCGCTCCAGGGCCGCCGTGGCTGAGGTACACAAACCCCGTCGCCATACCCGCCAACTGCGCACAGCGTCCCGGAACCTGGAAATGCGTTGGCTTGACATCGCCCGAGGGATCTAGATACCACGCCTCGAACGTGTCGAAGGAGGGGAATTGGAGGAGGTGTGTGGTTGATGAGGCGGGCGCGTTGTGGACGGCGGCGCACAGGGTGCCGGTGCTGGTGAGGGCTATGGCGGAGAATTTGGGAGAGGTCTGGGGGGTAGTGGACGCTGGGGTGAGGGATAGAATGGGGGCAGAGCGGTTGGGGCGGTGGAGGAGGAGGAGGAGGTGGCCGGAAGGGGTGAGTGCGCCGAGGGGGGAGGTGGGTGTGCCGAAGAATTTGAGGGATTGGGCAGATGGTTCTGGGAGGGAGGAGGTGGGTTGTGGCAAGGATATGGCAATTGGTGTTGCCTGGCTGGATGAGGTTGTTTCATCTGTTGGTGGAGTCTGGTTGTCGTGGTGGCCAAGGAGGTGGAGTTGGTCGTCGACTTGGAGGATCGTATAGCTCCATCCTGCGAAGGCTACTGACGGCGACTTGCTGCTTGTAGCGATTGTTCGGTATGATGAATAGTTCGATGACTGCTGTGAAGCCTCCTCTTCTTCTGTGAATTTGAGTTGTCGATGCGCGTTGAATCCCGCAGCTGATAGCCGAAGCGACGATCCCTCCATGTTCAGTACCAATGGTTTCCTAGCTCTTCTTCCTGTGATTGTAGAATGTTACTGATCGCGATGACAAGAGACGGGAATAATCGACTCTATGCTTGAGGTCTCGTTAGCAGCTCTCCGCAATTCGTTTGCCGATCCCGCAATTGCGCGACTTCACGAGCGAGTCGAGACGCCCAAACCATCACTTTGATCCGTCACTCATTATCGAACATCCATCAATACTCAGCTAGTAGCAATCACATCCGGCCGTAGCGACTCCCTGCGTCTCTTTGACGGCCGTTATCCGATAATGAAGCTGCGACATGATGGCTTCGGCGAAGGCTGTGCCCATGTGACGTTCGGATCTTCCTGCGCTGCTCAGCCTCTCTCTCCATCTCGCACGATACTACCGCAAACGGCTTAGCTCCGTAGGATTCAAGATGCAACAAACTCCATCTTCAAGTGCTTGTCATGTGCTTGTGCCTGCAATGGAAGACGGCGTCCGCGATGGCTGTGATGGAAGGATGCATATGCTGGATGGTAGTGAGAAGCTTCCGGACCAGTATATAACGACCAGGTCTCAATTATTTCTCTATACTCCTCTGTGTCTCGTTGCATCAAATTCAGTGAGCGCATCAGCTTCTTCATCTCTACCTGCTCCATCTACAAAAGCACACGAGTTGCAACCCACTTTGCTCTCTTTCACTTTTCCCAACTATATTATTCCCGTTTGAAATCGCCGACAAGGCACTCGGCCGTGTGGTGAAGCTAGCAGGCTCAGGCGTTGGTCTGGCTGCTGAAGCTATCAACACGAAGAAATTATCTCCGCCTCAGAGAGCGAACAGTGACAATGATATGCAATCGCGTGCCGGCTCCTCTAGAGACACGCCTGCTTACACCGAAACGTTCAACGATCAACCAGACCCGCAAATAGCAAGGAACACAGGAGAAGAAGGTCATCGAGAGTGATTCCTCATCAGACAGTGACGAAGAGATCAACGATGACGATTTCTGGGAACTCTACGACGCTGCGCAGGACGTCGACCCGCCAGCTTACGCCGAAATCACAAGACAGCAGTCTGCGCAGCCGGTGGACGAGCTCGCGCAAGCTATACTGAGCTCAGCGCGACCAGCCAAGGCCTATGGTATTCCATTGCCTATCATTTCGATCAGGTGACTTTTGTGAGATTCCTGAAATCCTGGGACCAAGCGTCCAAAGTAAGCACATCCAACCATCCCGCCTCCTACCACTCTAACCCAAACACAGGCCGACGGCTACCTAAACGTAACCATGCTCGGAGCCACAGCCACAGGCTTCGTCTCGGAGCTAACCGCTCAAATCGTCTCCAGCATCCTCCAAGTTGCCGTAGGTACAGCCAAAGTACTGCAAACCCGCCACCGCCGCAACACCTTCCTCGACCAAATGAATGACCAGCTCTTCGCCCCGCGTGGCTTCTACGCCCTCGTCTTCTCCTATCGACTAACCTCCCCCCACGTCGTCACCGCCTCCCACCTCGACATCAGCCAAACATGGGCAGTACATTGATCCGGCGGCGCGGCGGGAGCGGAAGAGGGAGGTGAAGCGGGAGCGGCGGTTAGTGAAGCGGGAACGGAAGGATGAGCGGCGTGTTGCGAGGGTGAGGGCGCTGAGGGAGTATGGTGATGGCAAGGTCGTTGGGAGGGGCGATTGGAAGATGGATAGGAGGGAGCGGAGGTGGAGGGGGGAGAAGTCGGGGTTGGTGGGAAGGGTTCTTGCAGGATGATGTGCTGTATCTTGTGGCTGTGAATTCGCCTAGTGATGCGGACATTGCGAGGGCTAGAGAGAGAGGATAGCGGTGGCGGAGGTGCATAGGGTGTTAGAATTCGTCGTTTACCTACCCTTTGCATCAGAATCCGGCCAACATGAAGCCAAGAATCTTGCAAAGTGATGGGACGACGACTTTGTCCTTATCATGTGAACATGTCCCTTGACTCATATGGTATATCCGTATTCGCGAAGCTCGAAAGACAGCAAACGACTAAACCCTCTCAACACGCCGACTCGATTTAACACGACCACGGCGCGTCTTGTAGAACAGCGACACCAACCCGTCGCACCGACTTCCACCGGAAGCGCCGCACCACGTGGTGCACTCGTAGACCGAACAAACACGAGATGAAAACAAACATATCAAAAAGCCTACATGACATCCCCACGAGAAAATTCCACGTACTCAATCTCAGCAAACAGCCTTTCAATACCTCGTGACTCACACACTTCCCTCTATCAAAGCTTCCGCTCCCCTTCCCCCAGATGGTTCACCTTCTCACAAAACAAAAAAGTCCTTATCGATTTTCCTTCCGAAAATGACCATGTGCCTCCACGTCACAGCAAGATACTCATGCCACCATCCAGCCAAGGGATACACCGTGGAATGCGAGCCCTACAAGCAACAAGGCTGGTGCACGACGCAAAAACTACGAGACGCACATACTTCAGATGACGTGTGGGAGACGTGAGTGTTCGCGGTAGGAGACAGGCAAAGGGAAAAGGCAGTGCCAAAAGGAATGAAATCTAGTGGTTTCCACGAGTGGACATGTAGAAGACATGAAACGATATCGGTATAGCAGGAAGTCATGCGGAGCCATGTCAGACGTTACGCGTCCTCCTGTACATCTTTCAACCTCTCTTAACCCCACACAGACATGTGCCTCGCAGAACTCCACCGAACCCCCTTCTGCAGTCTTCAATGTCTCACCCCTCCCCCCACCTCAACCCCAGATACTTCTCCCTTAGCACTCGCTCCAACCCGCCGCCATCGCCTTCTGCACAACCAGCCAGCATCAGCGCTTTTTCCGCCCACAGCCGACACCTCTCATCGTCATTCACGCAGTAAAGATCCACAGCCTTATTGAACGACGTCGTAGCCAGCCACTCCAGCTCTTCGGATGGGTACGTCTGCTCGACCTGTGTTGACTGACCTAACCTGAAGCGAGTCGTCGCCGTCATGGTAGTTGATGCCGATGTTCGGGCTTTGCTCTCACGAGCGAGAGAGATGGCTTGGTCCAGACACGCCATCGCAGTTCCATCGTCGCCAGAAGAAGCGGATAATTGGAACAGACATCTCAACCAGCGCGTCACTTTCACCAGGTCGTGCTCCTTCCCTCTCAAGCTCGTGTTGACAATCTCCTGCAATGCAGCCAGGACCTTAGCCAAATACATCGCATCCTTCCCCTTTTTGAGCGCAGCGGAATGAACTAGTAGGACAAGGTCCGCTAGCTCATCCCATCGTCCCTCCGCACCGTGTTTCTGCTCCAGTGCCTCATCAAACAGCATCAAAACGTCGTCCCAAGCTTCCAACATCAACCCCGCCTCGACCTCGAACCTCAACACCACACCTCCCTTCCTCACTAGATCCTCCTTCGCCGACACGTCCAGCGAAGTACTAATCAACTGCGCCGGCAGCGCATCTCGAAACGCGCGACTGTGTTTTCGAACAGCGAGATATGATTGGAGACTCGATTCCAAAACGTCGTCGGCGCGCGCAAGGATCACGTGGGCGCAGGAGGCGAGGAAGTGGCAGAAGGTACGTCGGAGGTGGAGAGATTCTTGTTCGGGGTTTGAATTGGTGTCAACGGTCATATTGGCATTGTTAGCTTTTGTTGAACTAGGTAGGTGAGAAGGATCGGTCGTGCCAGGGCGGTGGCGCAGCAGGAGGAGGTCAATAAAGCCCGTGCAAGACTCGAGAAGGCGTGCAAGATGCAAAGGATGTATATCGGCGAGGTGGTGCAGGGAGAGGTTGTACGCGTTCTTGCTGAACCAATCCAGTTCCTGCGTATTCCAATCGTGCGTCGTCGTTGTCACCGCCGTCTTCGTCGCAGAGTCCGGACCTGCATTTGCGAAAGCCGTCGTGGACCGCTTCGAAACCATTTTCTTCGCCTGCGCCAACGCGCCTTCGAAAAGCCGACATATGTCGCCCGTCACCGCTTCATCTGCGCCTCGCGCAGGAGTGAGCTCGCTGATCAAGAGCCGCGCCGTACAGCGCAGCAGCGCTGGTAAGTGCACCCCCTGTGGCGCTCCATAATCGTACTTCTCAAGCACCTTCTGCAGCGCAGCGACTGCTTGCGCTCTGTCACCTACTTGCTGGGCCTCAAGTGCGCAGGCATAGAGCAAAGTGGCTTCCTTGGAGGACTGCTTGCAAATGCCCTCAAGGCAGTCGGCGGCCAGCTCAACGTCGGTGCTGCGGAGTGCGACCTTGTACATCAGATAGCGCGTTATGGGTGCGGCTTTTGCGGTTTCGGACATCTTGAAATAGTGCTCCCGGGCGACTGTGTAGTCCTGGCGTCCAAGTGCGCAGAGTATGAATTTGCGGGATATCTTTGCGCTGTTGAGCTCGCCGCAGGAGGCGAAGAGGCGGTGACTGGCGAGGCGAAGCCAGGATTCTGCCATGTGAAAGTCTGATTGAGAGTATGATGCTTCGACGCGCTTCCATAAGAGCGTCTGAGCGGCATGGGTCGCGATTGGAGAGAGTGTCTTTTCTGTGCTCTGCCAGAGGAGATCGAGCATTTCCTGTATACTCGGAGCTGGATTGTCAGCCTTCGGATTTGTCGTGGCAATCCACATCCTCGTAACCACAGCACTCTCAATCCATTCCTCCTTGTCGCTGGCCGCCAGCCTGATCGTCAGCAAGTCATCCAGCGCCCTACACGCGATCTCAGGGCTCCACTCTTTCAACTTCCTGACATGCCACATGAGTGTCTTGAAATTGTTCTGCGTAAGCATCGCACTCCTCACTATCCTCAACAGCACATCATAGTACGCCCCTACATCCTTCACCGCCTCACTCGCAAGCAGCTCCAGCTTCAACAGCCCCACAACCATCTTCTCCCCATAACTCACCTCCATCAATTTTAGCAAATCCCAAGCTTTTGCCCTCGCGTCCTCTCTCTGCTGGTCCATCAGCGCGCGGGCGAGCTTCTGCATAATACTCAACCTAAGCTCCCCAGCATCAGGACTCAAACGCTCGAGCTCTTGCTCATCTAGCACGTCGAGGGAGCGTTCTAGCCACTTGGCCGCTATTTCAGACTGACTTTTCGTAAGCTGATCTTTCCCAATCTCAAATAGCAAATCCGCGAGCTCTTCGGCGGAAGAAGCGTCAAGCGGCGTTTCCCCTTGACCCTGACGCGGGATTTTCGAGAACATGTGTTCGGCGAGGTCGAGGCGGTTCTGCTGCCACGCCTATCCCCAAAGACAGACAAAATCAGCCACACCTCCCCATACTAAAAGTGTGTAGAAGGGCGAAAGGGTAGAAGCGCAGAATAGCGAAGCGGCGGAGAGGAGGTGAAAGCCGAAAAGGGCAAAAAAGGAATACAACTCACAAACCCCACCCTCAACCCCCAATACTCCCCGCCCAACCTCCTTCCCACCCGCTCCTCCTCCTCCGTCACTTCAACCCTCATCTCCGCACACCTCTCCCAATACCACGCCGCGCGCTCCAAAACCTTCCCGCAAACATCAAACACCTTCCCCTCCATACACACCCTCGCGGCCTTGAGCGCCACCCTCAGCAGCCGAACACAGTTTGCGAAACTCCCGCCGCCGCTTTCCCTGCTGCTCCCGTGACCAGCACTACCACCAGCAGAAGCAGCAGCAGCACCACGACTACCCTGCTGCTGGTGCTGCTGCTTCTGCTTCTGTCGCGATTGCTGAGCGGCGACATCAAGCACCAAAAACGCAAATACCCTCAACAGACAAAGCACCCCCTTCCCCTTACCCTCAACACCAGCATCATCCCCACGGTGGCGGAGGAGGCGCGTAGACAAATTCCACAGCGCCGTGCCTTTAGCGTCCAGATCCGCCAGACGCGCGGTCGCAAACGAGACGGCGGGCGGAGCGTTTACGCAATCGAAGGTCGTGTGGATGTGAGACAGCAGGTCGGCGGATAGGGTGGGGTCCGGGTGTGGTGAGGTGATGCGCGCGGGAAGTGCATCTGCAAAGCCTGTTGGGGTAGGGGAAGAGGCAACGCCTTTAGCTTCGAACGGGTTACAAGCGACTGTGGAGACTGGGTGGGCACGTACTCAGTAGGGCTTTAACCTTCCTCTCCTTCTCCGTCTCTGCGGCGTTGTTGGGCCCCATTTTCCGTAAGGACGTGGGTTCTTTGTGGGAGGGGAGAGGTGAGGTGAGTTTGGGAAGAAACGCCCGTGCGGATGAGGGCCGCTAGACATGTACAGATGAGGAAGGCACACAAAAAACTCTGGCCGCCACCACCACATGAGAAAAGCAGACGGTGAGCCTGATTGTGAAAAGATGCAAGCTTAGCTGCTAGACAAACAGGTCGGAAATACCTACAAAAAACACCCGTATCGAGACAGGATATGCACACCCAAGCCGTGAAGCCCTCCTCTGCCCATTGAGCCCTGATCGAAACGCCTTTCTGTACAACACAAACACATGCTTTCGGACCATCACCGTGGGCGTTCAAGCCAAAACGCCTCCCCAGCAAAACATGTGCAATGAAAGAAGTGCAATTCGAGTACAGCATCTCATTGCATGATGGGCATGAAGTTTCCGACAATCAGCGCAGGTCTATAGCATCATGTCAGTACTTCCTCCTCTGGATCCCGAAGGAAGATTTGTAGCACTCACATGTTATGAGGATCTCGCTTGATAGTAAACGAGAAACAGCACCGAAATTCGGGATTCGTTCCATTAACATCCGGCTTCAACTTCCGCAACGAGCAGCTCGTCAAGATAGCCTTCTGTGAGCTGTCGAACGCAATGGCGCCAAACTTCTCCCAGTAGCTCACGAGGGAGCCTTCGACAATGATGTCGTGGATGGCGATCCTACCCTATGCAGATTCATTAGTAAGGGCTCGTTTGAAAGATTACGAGACATAGTCATCAAACACCCACATCTCTCAAATCCTCAATCGACACATCAATCAACTGCGCCATCTCCTTATTGCCCCTGAAGATCTCCCCCGTCCGCCTCCAACAGCACGCCGGCACCGCCATACTCGCAAACACGCGATCATACTCCATCAGACTCCGCTCAAACCACATCTCCACCCTTACAAGCTCGATATCGCTCAGCGTCTGTATGCGCTCGCGGAACTTGGGCCTGAACCGGT
>JAWDJW010006430.1:0-11013 GCA_033119265.1 Coniosporium uncinatum
TTTGGTGGTTACGCTCGCTTGCGCGGTTTTGAAGGTATGTCATCGGCTCACTCCCAAAAGGTTCCGATGCAGGTACTAACTATCCCAACCAGGCCCGGCGGAGCGTTGGGAGATATCGTTGTGGTCGAGCTGGCTCAATGCCTCGACACGGTACGCGACCTTTTGGCGACCGCTTCTTCTCTCGAGCTGATCTGCTATGCAGACCGACGACAACACCTGCTACACCAGCAGCGAATCATTCATGCTGAGTTATCGTTCTTCTTTGACCTCCTTCCCCGCGCTACTAACATTGATGCCCGCTGGTTTGCGCTCGCTGACTTCTTTGTTCCTTAGATACTGCGGAGACTTGGAGGTGGTCGGGAGTACGATAGAAGGACGGTGGGAGGGTATCAGGTTTGGCAGAGGACTGGATTGAGCTTTCTTTGGGTTTTTGGGTGGTCAGATAGCTAGATAACTCATCATCATCTCAACCGCATACAACAAAGGCTTGTCATCCTCTTCAATGCAGTCTAACGTGCAGCAAACCATGCAAGCACGCTGTGCGTCTCCCTCGAAGAGCAGAAGCTCCTCATAGCGCCGTCTGGATACTGGGACAAGTGCTGGATTGTCGTCGCCTGGAAGCATACTATTGCTTGGACAGTACAACGGATCTAGTTAGAGGCACTCCTTGAGCAGTGCAAGCTGTGAGACTTTACAGCAGGAGATGCCCTACAATCCGTGCCACGGTATCAAAGGTCACATTACACGCGGGTAAGCGCGGCCTACCTGATAGTGACGCAGATGGGTGAATCTTGATGTTTACATTTGCTCGCACTAAGGCCACACCCCATCCTCCAAATTCACAGCCACCCTTCTTTTCCATACTACGACTGCTCTTCGCGATAATCGTAGCAGTACCCCTCGAGCGCATTCACTGTATGCATTCCTGAGTGCGCAAGATACAAGTGCTAACACTATCAGCCCCCACACCATCCAATATGGAGGCGAATTTCGAAGCCAACGACTTGGACGTTCTACACATGATTCTGTATATCTACATGACGACCCACTCAGCATCATCCGAGCAAGTCAAGTGTGCCACCAATGGAGTCACATCATCGACATGGAGAATCCTCTAACGCAACAGCGTCTATTTCTGGTCTCCGAGCCAGAAACCTTTGATCCTGCGTCTGTCGAGCCTACCTTCTGTGGTCACCTCCGATAAATTGAATACACTCCCGACGAAGATGGCACGACGCCATATACGCCGCCAACGCCGAACCCAGACATCAAGATCCGTTCCAACCCATTGCTGAGCCAATTCGCGAAGATACTAGCATACGAACGGCTCTTTGTGTACCCCAGAGAGTCGGCTAAGCTCCGTTTCGATCCAAACACCTTGAGAAAGTTTCCGCAGCCTGATGGCCCCTCAAGCATCCTGGCGTCGCATGCTAGCCACCCAGCCAGCAGTGGAGATGATGTTCATGATCGGGGGTGGTGAGGGTCCGCTCGAATGGAGTGAATGGGAGAGGATGGAGAATCTTACGGGCATCACCTTGGAGGATGTGGAGTCGTGGGTTGACAAACGAGAGCCGCGAGCTGAGGGATACGGGCTCTCCACTCATCGAAAGGCAGATGAGGATGAACTCGAGTTGGGAGGCAAGCACAAACGGAAAGCAACAGAGATGCTTGCGTGAGAAAGCGAGGAGGGCTATCATCGTATTCTAGCGTTGTCTAAGACGTCTTCCGCCGCACACCCCCTTCCTCCATCTCTCAACCCAGGAAAACATTAGATGCGGAGTAGGCGAACAGCTGCAGGTGTCTGTGCCTGCTGAGGCGATGACAAGGTGTCTATTCTACTTCTTCAATTCTATACACCCTCCCGCAGGGAGAATTGTTAGAGATAGGCCCACGAAGTACAAAGCGATGAGGCATGTCAGGGTCAGGTTAATCTATCGCAAAAGGCTCGTTTTGAGCTTCTAATATACCAGTCCTTTGTGAATGACCCTGTCATGTCCTGAGTGCCAAACAGTGACCGATTCAATTTTTAAGGGCATGTTGTGCCACTTATGTGCGCCCAAAGACCGGACCAGCTTCTTACACTTGCGCTTTAGGTTCCCTTCAACGCAAACGTCAGTCCTGGCGCCTTCGCGATTGAGCCTTAATCGATACCTCAAACATCCTTGAGGCCGCTTGAGGAACAGTTTCGGACGATGTGGCCCAAATTCGCGCAAGAGAAGCAAGTCTTGTGAGTGTGGGGATCCCTAGGCTCAACACCACTTATCAATTTCTCCAGATCCGCACCGTCGGCGCCTTTCTTGTTCTTGATGGTCCATCGTTTCTTTCCTCCGTATTCCTTTCCCTGCTCTCCAAAGTGTGTGAAGCAGCCCTTCAACCTGATATCTACCTCCATCACCGCTGGATTAGTGAGCTTCATGCTGCGTTAGTCTCCATTGCCCTCACTCTTTCCCGGATGCCATGCGGGAGATGATTAGGTCTTGACGTCGCTGGAGATTTGGTGGACGGATTTGCCGTTATGGTCCATGAGCTCAGCTGATAGGCGAGGGGGGACGTAGTTATAGGCGAGATTGATAGTCCACTTCGGCTCGCGAGGCTGGACCCTCTTCGATTTCGGGTGTTCTGGGTGGAAGATGGTTTGCTTGGGCACCGCCGCCTTCTGCTCCAGGTGCTTCTTCTTGCGCGTTTTTGCGCGGAGAGGGAGATAGGCGGCATGCGGGACATACTCCTGGCTATGGAAGAGTATGGTGTTGATGGTAAGGTGAGGAGGATGAGAGATGATGCTGGGATCAGCGGCGTCGACGTAGCCATCTTTAGCGTCGCTGGAGACTATAAAACGGAGATTGGTGTTCTCGAGAAAGAGCTGCTGGCGGCGAGATGGAGAGTCGACTCAAGGTAGTAGAATTCTCTGGAGAAGCTTGGGAGCAACACCAGCTCGTATGCGAGAAGGTGGGGGGCGATCATCACAGCCAGTTCGGTGGTATCAAGCACTGCTTTTGTTGGCGTCCAAGCGGTGCCTACAGTGACATTTAGGTGGTGCCTTTACTCCAGAGCACCGGGAGTTATGTACTTCCTCTTCATCTTCATCATGTCGTAGGTGTTGCCCGGCACATGGCCCATAGACGCAATTTTGGACCAAGCAGCCATAATATTCAGAGGTTTCTGTGATAGCTGGACATAGTCAGGATCTGTCGTCATCAGATGCGAGCTTCAATAGAGCGTGGGTGTGGTCTCGTTTGTAGCCGGGCCGTGGGCATCAACACTGTGTTGTGTTCACTTCAGGATCTAGCTCCTTGGAGTCTAGCGTTGGAGCACGGAGCAGGGGCAACTGGTATAAATTCGCACCTTTATCTCCCTGGCACGATCTTTTCCTTTCTCTTCACGTCTCGCATAGTGCTCTTCTGGTTAACTACGCCACCAGAGCAGCTGAATCATAAGACATACTCACTTTTTGGAAACCACAACAGTCTTTTCATCAGTGTCTTGCCTTGAGCAATGTGCTGGGGGATAGATCTGCCTTGCTTGTTGTGACTTGTGACCGACACTACCATCCTGCGTTGTTTACAATGAAGACCTTGATGACGACACGAGCGCTCCATGTCCACTGTCGTGTCCTACATGCTGAACATTTTTCTGAAGAGCAAGTGCTCTGATACCTGTGCAGTGAACGGCCGACGAGGTTGTCGTTGCTCGACCTTCACTGTCGAACAGGCATGAAAGCACCGCCGTTGAGGCATCTGAAACGCGCAGCATAAAGTTGGTAGGCTAAAACGGCAGACACGATCAGATATAGCACGCACAGCAAGATGCCATGCCCAATCTTATTCGATAGCGCGCAGCTTGAATCACAGATAATCTTGTTGTGCTTGACCGGTCTCTGCGATAGAGAATCTGTTCCACAAGTGTCGAAAGCATGCTCAGAAAGCATACGATGGAGGACAAACAACGTCAAACTCGCCTGGTTTGAGGAGCAGGATAAGGTAGTGGCGTTGAAGGCCGGGTTCTTTTTGTTATCACCTAACTACAAGCCGACATGTTGACCCTTGTACACTGCATATCACCACTTATTGCTCATGCATCTGTCGGACAGCGCCGGCCAGTCACTTCTCCACATTCCCGCCTTGAGTTGCGAGTCGACCCCCTGTCCTTATGATCAGACTTCTTGTCAGTATGTGAGACGAAGTTCCGCTTAATACCCTCCTTACCGACGCTCTCCGGGCACCACGCTGGCCGAACATGGGAAAGCTTATTGGTGACTCCGCTACAGAGTCAAGGAGTTGACAGCAAGTGATAGGCGTCCGGATACCTTGCAGGCCATCTTCAGCACTGACCCTCCAGCATGGAGTGCGGCGAGCGGCGACAGTCTTCTTGCCATGGCGGTCGAGGATGGACGGGTTCCAGCACCAGGGGGAGTTGTGAATGAAGACCGAGTTACCACTCTACTGGAGCCTGCAGATGCAGCGGTGGTATGCGGTTTGGGAAGATAAACTTAGGTCCTCTGAACGATGTTATATACTAGTGGGCCTTCGCCGGCAGCCCTTAGAAAGGAGGCTTCCTTGATGAAGGGCCATTCTATAGCCATGACGTTGCCCCATTCTTGTCGACACCTCTGAACTTGAGGAGCTTTTATAGGAAGAGGTGCTGCAGGATCTTGAGAAACACAACGTTGTCCATAACGTTGATACGTGCAGTCAGGCCGATCTCTGCTTCTTTTGCAAGCTCAGTGGTCGTTCTCTGCTTGTGTTTCTTGTGACTTTTTGGGCGGCGGCGAAACAGTCGGGCCTTGCTAAGCTTCGTTTTGAAGATCGTCAAGGTGCGTGCAAAAGTCATGTTACATCAGGTGTTGGCATCTCACATCATATGCCGCGTCCCACTCTATACTTCGGCCACGAACTTCTTCATTGCTCGAGCTCCAACAATCACACGCACGTACACCACTCCTCTTTATCCGCGATGAACAGCTCTGAGACGCTCACCAACGATACTGGCGGCCCTGGGCCAATCATGACGGGTGAGTTGTCTACGAGTGTTTTAAAGCACCAGGCTGACTGCAACAACACACAGACGAGCTACAATGCCCTGCGAATTTCGCAAACTTCTTCAGTGTTCCCGAGCTCGGGGAGATGATTTTGCTACATCTGTCTACGGCGCAACTTATTGAGCTCCGTATCTTCCCCCCTGTAAGACTAATCGAAGACGGTTCCGAATTGTTGAAGAAGAGGATCTACCTAGAGGTTGGCGAACTCGGCATCGTCTACTGGAGCGATCCTACACAGAAGTACCTCTATATCGACCATCCACAGACCACAATCTCGGCTTTCGACATCAAGCACAACGTCAACGCGTACCTCATCGACCCTATCCAACCTTGGTACTACCCTTCCATTCCCCAAGTGCAAGAAAAGGCGTCGAAGCCGAAAACCAACATCAACCAAAATCTGGAGTCACACCAGAATTCGCCCGCAGTACATCTGACCGTCACCCAGTATAGGTGGAAAGCTAGCGTTCGGCGGCACGGCCGCGCCGACTTTCCCCTCGGCCTCCGTCTAGATCTTGTCGATGCTAGCGGCGACATCGTTGGCGAGGTCCCGGCCACTGATGAGTATACCGGCCTGCCATGGGTCTCGCCAGCTTTCTGTCCGGAGGAGAACGGGGATCTTGTCAACTGGCGCGAGATGTACACCACCAATCCGCCCATCACAAGTGTCCGAGTCTTCTTCGAGAACCGTTTCAAGCACAGGTCCAGGGAGATCACGAACCCACAGGGTGTGAAAGGTGACGATATCGAGACGTGGTCGACCGGCGTTAAACGCGCGGCACATGCAAACGAGAGGGCAGGCAACCGTATCGATCGTCGTCGGCCCTTTCGAGAACTCGTTGAGCCATACTCGGTTGCAGGTCGGCCAGGACGTCCAGTTCAGCAGGTTCCATCCTTGGGCCAACCCTACACGACTCTCAATCAGCAGCTTCTCGGCCCCATTCCTTCTCTTCTTACAAACACCGGGCAAACTCAGCACAACACTCCCATGACCCAGCTGAGCAACGATTCGATCCAGCAGTATCCCACTGTCTATACACGGGGTACTGGCCGGGGCCTCCATCAGAGCCTGATCCAGCAGCGTATGTCTCCCACTCAGCATTGTCCGCCGTCTACCAGCCTTGTCCCGCAAAACATCCCTCAAGGCCAGCAATACTACAACGTGCTTCAGCAAGGGGCGGTGCTGGGCCAGCCGTATGGTCTAGGACAACAATATGCCACTCCAAGCTTCCGATTCAGCTCTACCAATCCATACGACACCACCTCCGGTCCTCCATACCTGTATCCAAGTTCGCCATACTTCTACCCAAGCCAGCAGCTTGCTGCTACTTCACGAGGACGTGAGTGCGTGGATGACCAGGATTTCCGATCCAATTCGCCATACGTCTAGATTCCCAGACTCCACCAATCAAGATTGAGAATACGGCGATGCAGATCAGGCCGTGACCAAGCTCAAACGTTTCTGAATCTGGAATCGGAGGAAATCGGACCAAGGTAGCAGCGACACTAGGTGCTAGGCGGGCAATTGCACGTTAGACACCGCAATCGAACTGAGTTTCTTGTTGACATTTTGGCGTTGTAGCGACGATGGGTACACTGCAGCGATTGCAAGATGAGTGACTGGATTGAGGCATATCTTGATCATGACACAGAATACCTTCGTAGCTTCGAAACAAGTCAATAGCGTTCAAACGTACTGCCGCTTCTCCAATTGCTGCGTAATGGAATTTTCCGTCCACCACCTTCCAAATGGTTGTCGTGATCTGAGTACAAAAGGCGTGTTTGTTTAGTCTTTTGTTTAGCCAGCCTGACAATGAAAATCAAAATGCATTATTTAGCCCTCCTTCTACAACATGCCATCATCAAAGCCTGAGAGGTGTCTGTGCGGCGGATGCTGGTGGCAAAAATCACGAGCTCCGAAAGGCTGTGGGTTCCTGCTACCATCTTGTAGCAACACTTGATACGAATTCCAAGCTCTTCGATTGCGATAGCGAGACTGCAAATTAGTGTAAGATCAAAGGCCAAGGTGACAACGCAAGCGCACCTCTTCCCGTCTGGCTTTAGGCCTTTGTCGGCGCTGAGGGAACCATAGGTCAGCAACATATGGACTGCGCTCCAGAGTGTGATGTACCGGAACTCATTTTCGAGAGGATTGGTTGAACGTTTCGATCCTCCGCCAAAGGCTACTTCGCTGTGGAGACGCCCTGCCATCGCTGCCCAGTCCGAATACTTTCGAATAGCCGATCCACGAATCGAAGTCTCACTCAACAGCATTTTTCAAGGTCTCAAAATCAAGGCGAACATGGAAGCTACATCGAAGCATCATAGAGTCCTTTGCCAGATGATCTGGTTTCGAGCACAGCTCAGGGTCTTTGTCTTAGATGCTATCACGACAGATATGTCGGGATACGAGCGGGCCACGCTACTTCATTGGTGCTTGAGAGGCAAATCTGCGAAGGGACAGAGACAGAGATAGAGGTCGGAATGCATGGAAGGCCGCATCGATCCGACCACGTGCGAGATCGTAGATTCGCAGGGTTCTAAACGCTGGCTTTAATCCATTATAGGCTACCCAACATGGGCAATACGTTCAATATGATGTGTAGCGGCGCCCTGATTCCCTTGATCGTCATTGAATTCCAGGAAGACCGCTCGCCCGGGACAGGGAAGAGGGTGACGTTGGAAGCTTAAACAGTTCGGACAGCAACATGCTCAACCCCATACACTTCATCTCCGGTCTCAGTACGTTTTGTCAGAGATTACATCCAACGAGAAGGTCGAAATAAGGTATCGACGATCTTGCCAAGCGGCTCCGGGTTCTTTTAATAGTGTCCGGGCTCGTATAGCGGACGCACCCCGCCTTTCTTGCACCCCCTGCCAAGGCATACAACGACTTCGTTGCAGGCACTTCTCCGCTGGAGCATCGTCTTCTCTTCATCTCACAGCTCGTGTTTCTTCGTGTTCGAAGTCACGATGATGACATGGGGTATCACAAAGGCGCGCTTACCGGGTTCAGCTCCTTGCTTCCTGCGCGACTTGCAAGCGACATCCTGGCATGCCACTATAAGACATGTACTACCGTCAGAATGCATGCTGATTATCACCCACACGCAAACGGTATACTTATATCAACGACTCACTATGCTGTAAGGCGTTGCCATAGAATATGGGATACAGCGAGGAAGCACAGACAGTCTATCATTCATCGATGATGAATGCCAGTATGAAGAGTATTTTTTACCTTGCCGCTTTTGCTCCCTTAATTCACGCTCTCGCTGTTCCGCGTCCTCAAGACTTTGACCCGCTCTGCAACGACTACTGCAACCCGAAGTGCATCCAGGATGATGCAGCATCTGTGAGTCGTGGGTCATCGAACGACGAACAGGCACTTACAGCTACTTCAGCAGTGCCTCTGCATCAATGACAATGCGATCAACTGTAAAGATATCTGCGGCGGCCCAGATGCAACAATGATGGTATCCCTCCTAATTTCTAGTGGGCTTTTGAAGCGTCCTGACCTAAATCTCAGCTGTGTCCAGCACCGCCTCTTGGCACATCGACCGACACTTCCCTACCAGAACCCGGAAAGTTAATTTCATCGGACACAGCAACATTGATCGAGGTTTTAGAGGAGTCTCTAACTGTTAGTCTGGCCGACGCAGCTGCGACTTCTGATGCGATAGCTGTCGAGCCGACCACGGCCGGTCCGGAAGCGCCGATACCCCTAGGCTTTGGCTCTGCAGTGCCAACAGAGTCTGCCGTTATAGAGCCATCGAACATCGACCTTGAACTGCCTAGGTTTTCTGCGCTAGCGAGCGAGCCTGACCAGCCAGCATTCACAGGACCATCCGCAGGCGATCTTGCATCAGCAAGCACGCCTTTGCTGTCAACTCCCGAAGCTGAAACTATCTCCGTGGAGTCTTCTGCAGCGGAGCCAACGGCAAATGATCTTGGCAATCCCCTGATCTTGGGCCTGCCCCCTGGCCCAATCTCATCAATTTGGACATTTCCACCACGGCCAGCCGCTGCCAAACCAACAGCAATTGGTTCTGGAAGCTCGGTTGAATCTCTCACGCTAAGGATCAAACCGACAGCGTCTTCTGAGCCTACCTTCGCCGGATCAGGACCAAGCGTTGTCGACCTAGGTGTTACAGTTATACCAACGACCTTTAGCACCGGAACTTCGAGCGTGCTTGAGCCTACACCAGCCTTTGACCCTGTTGATCCAGACTACACCTGCGATGAAGTGATGTGCACGCAATCATATCCAGAGGTTCGTACTATGTGTCCTTCTTATGCTTCCAGAGCTTCGCTGACTCCAAACCGTCTTGTACCTGCGCAAACAATGCAGCCGTCGCATGCGCCGATAAATGCGGTGGTCCTATGCCACCATTATTCGTAAGTCTTGCAGGACTCGTCTGGTCCCATTCAGCCAAACTAAGCGTCTTCCAGAACTGTGCTCTTCCGGTACAATCTAACCTCGAAACGGACTTTCGCCACCTCCGCTCACGGCTCTCCAAGGATCCCCGTCAGATCAAATCGACCAAATACGAGTGCGGCTCCCGAGGCCTACCTCATTGCCCCGATGACAAGATCTGCGTTTCTTTGCCTGGCGCAACCTGCGGTCCTCAGACCGATTGCGGAGGCATGTGCGTAGCGCGCGACTCTTCCGCTGCAGCCGAAGATGCTGCAAATTTCACACCTCCTTCCGTCTCAAAGACAAACTCTGAGTCTTCAGCTGCACAAACGCTGATCACCAAGCCTGCCTTGTTCTATAACAACAGCACCGACATGACCGCAAACGGTACACTGCCGGTCAACCAAACGATTCCCGCACCACAAGTATGCGGTGGTTATTTCGAGAACGTGCTTCCTCCCTGCCCTGGCGGACAGATCTGCGCAACCCCTCCTTCTTCTCCCTGCTATGGTGCTCAAGCGACAGACTGTCCCGGTATCTGCGTAGGCGCCACTTGCGGCGGTCTCGTTCTTAGTCCAAGCCCTCCTTGTCCGACAGGCCAGATCTGCGCGAACAGGCCAGCTCATCCGCAGGACGTCAAGGATTTACCTGGTATGTGCGTGTTCGCAGATCAGACTTGTGGCGGGAAGGCCGATGTACTTGCTGGTAGGGAGTGTCCCGAAGATTGGGATTGCGTTGATTATCCGAACGATGGGTGTGAAATCGCAAGGGGTGCGAAGGACTGTGGTGGAATTTGCGCGTTCAATCGGACATTAGCTGCTGAGAGGTATTGATTTGGTCTTGTGTTCAAAAGCGTGCTTATGATCTACGATGTAGGGTGTTTGTGTCTTCTCTCGCTACTAGCGTAGGACGACGGGCTGATTTTCTATCTTCAGTCCACGCTTCTCACGCTGACAGCCGTTCAAGTGTGATAGTTTTGGCTCAATCCGGCGTTGCGAAGTCCACTTCATCGCATCCGCTCTTGATAATGGTCACAGACGGAGGCGTCCATAAGTATTTCTCTCTTGAAGCGTATGGAGCTTATGGCGTAGACTGTGTATTGAGGCAGTATCCGTCTCATATTAGTGGAGTTCGTCGAATGCTACAATGTGGCCGTTACCTGCTGAAATGGGCGGATGACGTCCATACCGTCACTTGATACGCATTGTCTGTATACAACTTCTGCGAAGAGGTGAATATTCTCTTCGTTCCCTCGCACATCAACATCAAAACCACAACATCCCACAAGCTCTCACGCAGCTTATACAAGATATGTTAGCCTTCCTAAACCGCATACGAGCAAAGCTGATAACGTGAAGATCAGCCATGGCGAGCGCACGCGACGACGTCGCTGCCAAAGTCTTCAACACCGAAGAGCTTCGCGAGCTCATCATCCTCTTCCTCCCAATTCAAGACGTCCTCAACGTCCGCCGCCTCTCAAAGAGCGTGCGTAATACCATTGACGGCTCTCTCTGGATACAGCGCAACCTCTTCCTCGACGACAGCGGGCCGACTTGGGAAA
>JAWDJW010006431.1:0-10984 GCA_033119265.1 Coniosporium uncinatum
AGAGCGTGCAGCTGCCGCCCGCGGCTTCGATGCCGGCCTTTTCGGCTTCGGCGAGCTTCTGGATGTGCCCGTACATGGAGTACTGGAGAGAAATTGGTGGGGTTAGTGGTCGGGGGTTATTTGATTGCTAGGGGAGTGGAAGCCATAGATGGACATTGTGAGAAGATATCGCTAGGGCTGTTTTGATACGGGAGGAAGCTTGAAATGTGAGGGTTGAAAGCATGAGAGTGATGTATGTTGGGAAGATTAAGGCGTTGTATGCTGGTGGAGAGGAAGAAGTATACACTGTATGATCCTCTGTCAAGGACGTGGAGGGGCAAGGATACTCACAAAGACGATAGCAATCTTTGGCGCCATCTTGACTGGTTTTGAGAAAATGTCGATTGAACCTTGTGTGATTGAACAGACGTTCGTATGTGGATTTGGACAGAAATTGAATCAGTGGTTGGGGGGATTGAGAGCTTATGTAGTGTTTGTATTTACCAACAGCTGCTAGAGAGAGGTGCAGCTTTTGTCGGAAGCTCGAGGCGGGGAGCTTGCCCCACGCACGGACGGTATTTGCAATGCTTTGCTAAGCGCTTGAAAATCACAAACCCTCATCGCGGAATCGCTACGCTGCGGGTCCCATCGCCTTGCAAGTTGTCACACCTGACTTTTTACCTCATCTTGACATGACGTCCTTTGTTCTCCAAGCTGTGAAGTGGTGGACAAGTAGTCGCACGTTGTTACATGTTTGCTTGCTGCCGGCGTCGAGGGTTGGCATTTGCATCCCAGCTTCGATCTCCAAAACCCTCCCATGAAGATCTGCCGCAGAACGCTGACAGCGCGCAAGCAGCGTGCTTATCGAGCAGACAGTTGTACCTGACTAACATTGCTAGCGTCGATCTAGGTTGGAAAGTCTATTCTCGCTGCATTCACCGTCTGATTGTCGACATAAAACATTGCTGAGCAGAGCGTTCGAATGGTGAAGCGCGTCTTGAAGCTGGTCGCTCGACAGTCACGAACATGCTGCAGCCTCTGTGACGTATCACAACATACGTAATTTACTGGCCAGGAGGAACCTCAAGTGCATGTGATGGGTTGCCTTCGCCATCCTATCAAGATAGACAAGCCAACAGATATGAGGCTCGCAAATGCACGTTCTCAATAGTCGAACAACCACGACGTTTCCATCAGAAGCTATCGAGCAAAGTGTTTGTTTCAAAGTTGTGAAATTCTTCGACTATCTTAACATACAACCACTCATTAAATACAGAATACAAGTAGGTAAATAGAGCAGAGAGATGTGCACGCCAATAGTCCACAAACGCTAGACCGAATACATCTTCCAATCGAAGAATCCAACAAGAAATCGCTTCAAAGTATTACTAAAATGAGACATAAGAAATGTTTGATGGGAGCATGTCCGAGTAGTCATTGTGAGGACCCATCCAACAGCTTCCCCCTTGGAGTGACACAGGCAGCCCCCAATCACACGCCCTCCCCACAAGAACAGTGACTAGGAGACCAACGTGCTTCCTCCTCGAAGCAACGCGCCGAGATGGTGTTTCCCTTCTTCTTCGCACTTCCGCCATGGTTCGTAGAAGTTGGGGGTATCGAGCGTAACCCGCTTACTTGCCGCCAAACAGTCCACCCACAAGCGGCAAACTGCTCATACCACCACCGCTCTTCTTCTTATCCTTACCGCCACCCAGCGCGCCAGTGACGGACCCAAGCCCTAGACCGTTGAGCAGCTTGTCGATACCGAGACCGCCCAGCAGACCGTTGACGAGGCCACCGAGTCCGAGTCCGTTGAGTAGCTGGCCGACAAGACCCAGCACACCGGTCAGCAACAGGCCGACGGCAGCCAAGATCTGGAACAGCGGCTGCGTAAGCAGGCCCCAGAGCGGGTTGAGCTTCTTCTTGGCGTGTGGCATGTCGTTGAGCTTCTTCTTCGCGTCGTCGATGGTCGTGACGACCGTAGACGTGAGCTCCTTGAGCACGTCGGCGAGGCGGTACTCTTCGGGCGTGGCCTCGCGGGTGTTTGCGCGGCCCTTGGCTTGGGCGGCGATGTGGCCGTCAGGGTCGAGGCCGCGGAGGGAGCCATTGCATTCCTGGAGGATGCGGCCGCCCTCCTCGATGAGTGGCTTGACGTCGTTGACGAGTTGCTCTTCGTCGAGCTCCTCGCGAGGCGTACGGTCGGCCTTGTCCATGTACTGTGCGATACGTTAGCAATTGATATAAACGTCCGTCTGATGTATTGCAACGTACCTCCTTGATCTGCTTGCACACGGGCTGCACTCTCTCGAGCGTCTGCTGACAGATGTTTGCCATGTTCTCCGCAATCTCAGATTCCTCTCGCCTGATGCGCTCCTCCTCTGTCTCCTCAATCACCTCCTCTTCTTCTTCCTCGGCGATGTTCTCGAGCAGGGTGACTTCTCCGACCTTGTTGCCATCATTATCGATAACGTAACCATTGTCGTCAATCTCAAGACCGACGCAGTGGCCGAGATCACCAGCTGTAAGACGACCCATGACGTTGCCATCCTCGTCAACAACGTTACCCTCTTTGTTGACGCGGCGGCCAGACATGGGGTTGATGCGACGCTCCTTTTCTTCAGGTTCGTAGCGTTGTGCCCTACCGATGGTGTTGCCGTTCTTGTCGTTGATGTCACCATCTTCGTCGACGGTGTGTCCTACCAGCTTCTTGACATCGCCCTCGATGACTTGACCGATCACGTCCCCAGAAGGAGTGTAGACAAAGCCGTCCTTGGCAACTGTAGCGCCATCGAAACCGGCGAAGGGACCTTCTTGCTTCGTGTCAGCGCCAGTTACAAGCTCAGCACGCCCAATAACGTTTCCGGCATTGTCCCAGATCTGACCCTGGCCGTCAACCTTCTTGCCGACCATGGTTGACGGATCGCCCTCAGCAACACGGCCAAGGATGGTGCCGTTTCCATCGACAACGTTGCCGGCCTTGTTGACAGTGCAGCCAGCCATGGCGGAAAGGTCGACCTCCGCTTGCTCCTCTTCCTCGTATGGCTCCGCATGGCCCTTCACGTTGCCGTACTTGTCGAGAATGTCACCATCTTCATCGACTTGGTGACCGACCAACTTCTTGGGATCACCCTCGACGAGCTGGCCGACGGTGTTACCGTCTTCGTCCTCAACCATACCACCCTTAACAACGTGGAGACCGTCGTAGCCAGCAAAGGGTCCTTCGGGGCGCTGCACGCGCTCGCCCTCCGGAATAAGCTCGCAACGACCAGCAATCTTTCCGGTGTCGTTGTAGATGAGGCCTTCTCCGTCGGACTTGCGACCAGCAAGGTCTCCAAGGTTGCCTTCGACAAGGCGACCCATCGGTCTGCCGTCTGTAGTAACTAGGTAACCCTGTTTGTTGAGGACCAGGCCGTCCAGGATAGAGAGGTCTTCCGGTTCTGGCTCCTCCTCTTCCGGAAGAGGCTCTGCGTGGCCCTTGACGTTACCATTCCTGTCGAGGATGTCTCCATCCTCATCAACAACGTGGCCAACCAGTCTCTTGGGGTCACCTTCGACAAGTTGACCAACAGCATTGCCATCTTCATCCTCAACAATGCCGCCTTTGACCACATGAAGGCCTTGGTAGCCGGAGAAGGGTCCTTCTGGACGCTGTTGACGTTGCTCCTGTGGGATGAGCTCGCAGCGGCCAACAACTTCACCTGTGTCATTGTGAATTTGACCTTCGCCATCAGATTTGCGGCCAGCAAGATCGCCAACGTTGCCTTCAACAAGACGGCCAACTGGAATACCCTCCTGGTTAACCAAAAGACCTTGCTTGTTGAGGGTCAGGCCATTCAATTCCGAGAGATCTGGTGGTGCTTCTTCCTCCTCATCGGGCAGCGGTTCGGCGTGGCCCTTGATGTTGCCATATTTGTCGATAATATCACCGTCCTCGTCAACCTTGAGACCAACAAGGCGCTTGGGGTTGCCCTCAACGATCTCACCAACAACATTGCCGTCTTCATCAGCAACCTGGCCGTCTTGAATGACGCGAAGGCCCTCAAGACCGGCGAAGGGACCCTCTGGCCGGGCCTCACGCTGTTCCATTGGGATCATCTCTACGCGGCCGATAACCTTGCCCGAGTCGTTCCAGATCTGGCCTTCGCCATCAACCTTCTTTCCGGCAAGCTCCTTAGCATTGCCTTCAACGAGACGAGCAATCGGAACACCTTCGTCGCCAATGACATAGCCTTCCTTGTTGAGAACCTTGCCTTCGGCCTCGGAGTAATCTATGGGCGCTGCCTCAGGCTCTGCCTCGGCTTCGGGCTCTTCGTAGCGCTCGGCGTGGCCTACAATGTTGCCCTTCTTATCGAGGATGTCTCCGTCCTCATCGACAGAACGGCCGACAAGTTTCTTGTAGTCTCCCTCAACGACCTGGCCAACAATGTTTTCGTTCTCATCTTCGACCATACCATCCTTGTTCACAATCAAGCCCTCAAGACCGGCGAATGGCGCCTCCTCGTCAGGGTCCTCGAGCGGAACAGTCTTAGCACGACCTATGACATGGCCCTTGTTGTCCCAGAATTGACCTTGGTCGTCGGCAGTGATGCCGGACTTGGAGAGCTTCTTGGCATCGCCCTCGATGAGTTCACCGACAATGACACCATTGTCGTTGACGAGCTTGCCCACCTTGTTGCATGCCAGGCCCTCGAGGATAGAGAGAGGCGGTAGCCCGTCGTCCTCGACCTCTTCTTCGGGAGCTCCCTCTTCCTCGGGAGTTGCCTCTTCTCCAGCCTCTTCGACAACTTCCTCGGCAGCTTCCTCGCTTTCCTCCGGCTGAGCGTCCTCTGGCACTTCCTCGCCCTCCTCAAGCTCTTGTCGCACTGTCTTGACACGGCCAATGACATTGCCCTCGCCATCAAGCACCTCACCTTTGCCGTTGCATCTCTGGCCAGCGCACTCTGTAAGCTCGCCGTCGACGAGCTCGCCAACAGGCTCGCCATCCTCATTGAGGATTCGACCCTTCTTGTTCACCTTCAAGCCTTCAAGTGTAGCGAGGCCGGGAAGGTAGGACTTTGCTTCTTCGGTAGGTTCTTCGGGGTTGATGCCGAGACGTTCGCGGAGCTCATTCATGGCCTCGTCAGCACCCTCACCAGGGGTAACTTCGACCCGGCCAACGACGTTACCGTCCTTGTCGACGACCTCTCCCCTGTCGTTGACCTTCTTGCCAGCGCACTGCTTCGGGTCGCCGCTAACTAGGTGGCCAATCTCTTCGCCTTCGGAGTCGATGATCTTGCCCTTTTTGTTGACCTTGGTGCCTTCTAGAATGCGAAGGTCCAAAGCCGGAAGACCGCCGGCTTCCTCTTCGCCCTCTCCTCCAGCCTCTTCCTCTTGCTGGGCCTCTTCTTCTTCCTGTGCTTCTTGCAGCTGCTCGGCAGCGCCTTCAGCCAGCTCGACCTTACCGAGAACGTTGCCCTCTTCATCAACAACTTCACCCTGGTCGTTGACCTGAAGACCCTGGGCATCTTCGACGTCACCCTCAGCAAGTTGACCGAGGACATTGCCGCTCTCATCGACGACCTGGCCTTCTTCGTTGACCTGCATGCCCTCCAGAGCCTCAACGCCTGGAAGCTCTGGGGCAGCCTCTTCGGCAGTCTCTGGGCCAGCCTTTTCGGCGGCGCCCTCGGCGTCCTCAGGCACGCCGTCAACAGCAGCGCCAGCTTCGTCGGCGTCGCCATCAACACCGTCGACCTGGTCTTCAGTAGCCTTCTCGCCGTCTTCGGCAGCATCTTCCGCGGCCTCTTGCTCTTGCCCCTGTTCCTGGACGACTTGTTCAACGTACTCTGGATGGAGCTTGGCGTAGCCGATGACATCGCCATCCTCGTCGAGGAACTCGCCGTTGTCATTAAGCTCGTAGCCTTGGAGCTCCTCAGGGTTGCCCTCGGTAACCATACCGACAGCGTCGCCATCATCGTTGTAGATGAGGCCATCGACACCGCACGTTAGGCCCTTGAGAATCTCAAGACCAGGTTCTTTGACCTCGCCCTCCTCGGCGTCTTCAGCGGCGCCCTCGGCTTCGCCATCGGCCTCGCCGGCCTCAGCCTTCTTCTCGGCCTCCTGCTCGGCAAGAACTTCTGGAGTCAGCTCGCAACGACCAACAAGATCGCCATCGTCGTCCAGGATCTCGCCGTCATCGCCAACGGTGTAGCCAACAAGGTCCTCGACATCACCCTCTGCGAGCCTGCCGACCACCTTGCCTTCACTGTCGACAAGGTTGCCCTCTTCGTTGACTTCGAGACCTTTGAGGATGGAGAGATCGGGGCCAGCCTCTTGAGCTGGTTCCTCAGCACCTTCTTGCGCGTCCTTGGCGGCGTCCTCGGCGGTCGCTTGCGCATCTTCGGCGGTGTCCTGCGCGTCTTCAGCAGTGTCTTGCGCGTCTTCGGCGGTTTCCTGAGCATCCTCGTCGGTGGCTTGGGCAGGCTCCTGAGCATCCTCGGCGGTGGCTTGGGCAGGCTCCTGAGCGTCCTCGGCCTCAGCAGTGGCCGGCTCCTCACCGTCAGCTGCCTCAGCAGTTGCCGGCTCCTCACCGTCAGCTGCCTCAGCAGTTGCCGGCTCCTCACCGTCAGCGACCTCAGCAGCTTCCTCAGCGTCGTCCGCAACCGCGTTGCCGGCATCCCCAGCAGTTTCCTGAACGTCATCGGCAGTCGCCGGCTCCTCACCGTCAGCGACCTCCTCAGCTTCCTCAGCGCCGTCGGCAACCTCATCGCCGGCGTCCTCGGCAGTTTCCTGAGTGCCTTCAGCAGCGTCCTCGACGTCAGGCTCCTCGACGCCAGCCTCATCGGTAACGTCTTCAGCCTCATCTTCATCGCCCTCTGCGGTCTCCTTGGCACCTTCAGCACCATCTTCGACATCGTCTGCGGCACGTTCGGCAGACTCCTCGACGTCGTCGGCCGCTGCGGAAGGATCTTGCTCAGACTTGCCAGCCAGGTCTTGAGCCCGACCAGCCAGTCCCTTGGCGCCGCTCATCAGACCGCCACCGGACTTTTGCGTACCTTCGGTGGTCGACTGACCTTCGTCGGTGGTCTCTTGCTCGTCATCAGCGGTGTCGCCGGCCTTCTGGGTGGCGTTGTCGTCGTCATCTTCGTCGTCCTCCTCCTCCTCTTGCTCGCCAGCCTCCTCTCCCTCCTCCTCGGCACCTTCAGTGGTGTCGTCAGCTCCGGCTTCCGCATCCTCGGACTCGTCAATGGGCTGTGGGGCTTGCTCAGAGAGGTCGTCGGTCGCGCCCGAAATCTTTTCGGTAGGGCCTTCATCGTCGTCATCTTCAGGGGTATCTTGCATCTCTACATTGCTCGCCTCTTCTGGCTCATCTTTGACTTGCTCAGTAGTGTCGTCCGAAACTTGCTTTGTGGCATCTTGTGATTGCTGCTGAGGTAAGCTTGGGGATTCTGCTTCTGGCTTGTTTGCGCCCGCAGCCTTCGGCGTTCCGAGCTTCTTGGGCGCAGGTTTGCCTAGTAACGTTAGCTCAAAGAAGATGGAAAAAAAGATGCAGTCTCTTACCGAGCTTTGTGGGGGTCCTAGGCGCTCCTCCAGTCTTGCCTGCCGCCGGTGATGGGGCCATATTGTCTGGTTTTGAAGGCTGTGGGGTTTCTGAATTAGACCTAGACGCAGCAGCTGGGGATGATCTGTTCGGTGTAGGAGGAAAGGAATAGTATGAATAGGATGAGCTCATAAAATTTTCATCAACATGCGCGACGTAAAGTTTGGTGGGGATGTGAAGAGGACACGGAAGGGATAGCAGGCAAAGACGTAATAAATGGGAGCACAGGCTCTCACAACAAAGTGGGAAGCTGTGGATGCAGGCTATGACGTCGGGGGATGATTAGGCCCGTAGCTCCTTGCTAGGGAGCTGCAATGCTGCGGCGCTGCCCTGGTAGCTCGCGCCTCATCACCTCAGTGCGCAGAGCCCATGCCACAACCGTGCATGGAGAAACCGGTTTCCCAGCCTGTGTGTGCCTGGTCGACTGCGCTACACAGCGCTTCCTGCTTCATCAGACTCTCAGTGCGCTCGAGACGATTGGGTCCAAAGAGCGGTGCATTGCGTCACAGCGAGTGAAAATCGGTCCACCCGCCAACACCCAGCCGCGTGCTGGGCATCGTAGGGGCGTTCGGAGAAAGGTGTGGCTGATCACCCTGCAAACCGATCAAACTGTGGCCGCAAGCCACTTGGATTCCCCATGCCTGCAGCGTTGGTCGAGGCCTTCGAGGAGGCTTCGCCGTCTAGTATGAGTGCTACGTATGCAAGCGGACGACAAGCGGTGGCGAGTGATGTTTGATTGCTGCCAGCCTTGCCATGTCTGCATGGAGAAGCCTCTCTCTGCCGTCTCCCAAATGTTGTTTGGAGCTTCTCCAAATTAGTGACGACACCAGGGTCTGGCTTGTTGACACAAGTCGTACTGGACTACAGGCGCCAATCAAGCGTGTGGGAACGCTGGCGAAACTTCGAAACAGCACGGCCCACTGCTGGTCTAAGTAGGTCCGACAGCAGCAGCATCGCGTTGTGCGCGTGGCTGCCATCAGCCGATGTGCCTTCGATTCTCGCGACGTGTTCATACTGCCCGTTCGTGGAGGGACGCGAGCACACCCGATCGACTCATCTATCTTCAAAGCCGTCTCGCCAGCTCTGCACCAATTTCACCGAACTGTACAAGCGGGCATTTATCAGTCGGGCACGCTTCCCCTGAAAGCCTGCATTTACGGTAACGGAGCTTGGTGCGGCCCTGGTCAAGCCATGCGTTGCTGTTGGCTTCCGGCCGCCCCAATTTCTGGGGTGGCTGGTTGTTGGAGCTCGCACAGGATTGGCGAGACGACGGTTGACGTTCGCCCGTGTGACGTCACCTTTTGACCTCCTACAGCTACGTTGCACGAGAACGTCTGTACATATCCTGTGTTGGGGTCCTGCAGATTCATCTTTCATAGCGGTGGGACGAGACGATTTCCTCGTGAATAGCCGTTTGTGCTCGGTCAGTGGTAAGCCTTGCGTATACATACACGTAGGAGCGCCGTGGTCGTGAATGAGCGTCTTTATCCTATAGGAGGATATAATGTCGTGTTCGTTCTTGAACCAGGTAAAAGGCTTCCTTACCAATAGCGTGCACATGCTAAACGTATCATTTGGAAGATGTCTCCCACTGTACTGCATGTTCATCTTGATGCTGGGAGAAAACCATAAGGGTACTCACCAACTCGAGATCCTCTCTGCACTCGAAGCTCTTTCTACTCTTTTGGGCTGCCGCTCCTTCTACTATAAAGGTGCAACAAGTCTTGGCTAGAGGGTCGCCGTGTTCTCCATTCTCTCCATGAGTCACATTCATTAGCTCCGATACAGCGTCCAAGTTTGTAAGATTGATACCCCGTCACTGCGACTATCTCATATTACTTTCACGCTGTCGTGAAGTTTGGTAACGTATCGATACGTGCCATGGTCGCGACCCTGTAGGTGAGAGAGAAGAGTAAGCGCTCGCGAGGAGCGCCGTATATCGCATTGTGAACATGAAGCAAGAGTCGACTGTATATTGTGTGGCGAAGGGAATGGGGGTCTAAAGCGACTTTGTAGCATGACATCATGGCCGCACTGGACGTGCGATTCTACGAAGAGTAAAACTCTTGCTCAAGTCTACCCTATATTGCTGGAGCAGTCCAGCCCAACACTCTTCCGCTCGCTCCACACTCTCGGCCATTTTCCTTCCAATTCTGGTTCAGCACGCGTCCACAACTCACGTCCCTTATCAGATTTCACCCATATACTCTTTCCGAATCAACCATCCCAATGCGTCTTGGTCGCCTTTGATAGCCTTCTCCAGCTCCTCAACGAACTCGAAGCCCTCAGTCCAAGCAGCCTTTCCCGGCTCCATCGTTGTCTCGTCCATGGTGATTGCCACCTCGCCGTCGCCGCCGACGCATTCCATCGACCACACAGCCAAAGCGTGGCCAACATACCTATTCAGGATACTCTCCTTGATGTTGCCGTATAACGCGATTTTCAGACTCCCCAGATGAGCGCCGTAGTCGACCGCGGTTACGAACAATTCCATGAGCTTCATCGCCACGTCTCGGTCGTGGGTGGTTTCGGGATTGAGGGCGACGCGTAAGCGCAGGTGTTTGATCCTAGCCAGGAATGTGGTGTTGTAAGTCTTGGTAAGATAGTTGTTGTCCAGCACCGGACCCGCAAGGAGTGTCGTGAAACCGATGTCCACAGTCACGGGCTTTGAGTACACCATCCTCTCGACCCCATCGTCAGCTTCGAGATAGATGCGGAGGCATGACGAGAGCAGTGGATGAGAGCCGAGTCCGGGGAAGTAAATGCGCGTGAGGTACGTGGTCGTGCGAAAGGCACCGGCGAGGATGTAGTCGTAGATTTCATCTCTGAGCTCGCGTGGAAGCTTGAAAAGGGGACAGGAGACTTGCGAGTCGATAAACGGCTTGGCGGATGCCATCTTCTTCGATGAGATGTTGGTCCGAGAGGTGAGATATCGACTGAGCGAGGACGGCTGCCTAGCGCCTTCCCGAAACATCATATCATAGCAACCTGCGCACAAGGACTTTCACTCTTGATCACACTCAACAACATGTGACCGGTTCTTCGAGCAACCGTCAACAAGATGAACCGCCGCAAGAAAGCCCCACGTACCGAGAACTACTCAATGGCTAGAAGGGTAGATGTGATTCTCACATACGTTAGTATCAGCGCTAAGAGTGTGTGCAGGAGGCACTCACCCGACTGAGACCGCGCCGCAACGTCTTCAGATTCCTGGACCTGCCAGCCGAGCTCCGTAATGAAGTGTATAAGTTCCACTGCTTTCATTGGACAAACTATCGAGACAAATCTGGCGTTGTATGATGAGGGCCGGATTGCAGGCACTAGCAGTGACGTCCGTGTTGCAATCTGCCAACCCATCTTTCGTGTATGCCGGCAGGTCCGCACCGAAGCCCAAGACGTCTTCTACAGCCTTACGACCTTCTCTTGTCG
>JAWDJW010006432.1:0-10954 GCA_033119265.1 Coniosporium uncinatum
GGCGAGACTTTAACGATCAAGGCTGACTACGATACCAATGCGCATCCTTTGATGAAGAGGATGAGCGATGTCGGTAACGAGCCCATTATGGGCATCTCGCAGGTCTATCTTGGGGCATAGGTAACTTTTGCATATTCTGCCTTGCCCGCTGGGGCTCTGTCTCATCCCATAGTTGTTGAACATAGGAGAGGTATCGTACTTGAGCAAGATCTTCGAAGCCCATCTTGTCTGCTTGAATTTCCATGCACTCATATGTTGATATTTGTTACCGGGCGGACATTATGAGGACCAGCTGCGAGGAGGTGTCCTGGTGCGAATCTATATCCTGTCGATAGTGACGGCGCATATCGCCAAATTGTACTCTACTGTCTGAACGGAACGCTTGACACGAGAGAGGATAGAGCGAACCAGCTCCGGATGCCTGCTCTCACTTCCCTCTAGTCCACGTCTGCGTTCGCTAACTTCGACCTCGCTCGCCTTCTTCTGAGCTTCTGTTTTCGACAAACAAGCAGATGCCATACCTTTCGCCAAACCCGCTCCTTCTCCTTTTCTTGGAATGTCGTCTCCTCATCCTCTCTACATGAGCTCACTCTTTCCGAGCAAATCAAGTGCTCGGTGGAACAAAGCTCACGATGCGCTTGACAAACACCTTTCTGATACATCCAAATCAACAAGCGCGTTGCTTCGCTGAACGACCCCCCTGGATACGAGTGGGTTGCTGCAGCTACAGTGTCTCAATCTCCACTAGTGAGAAGTTTCATGGAACTGTGAACGGCAACATCCAGGATACTGCGAAAACAGTTCGGCATTGACGGGGCTATCATTGAGTGTCAGTTCCTCAGAAGCATTTTGTCTGAACAAACATCATCATCGCCGCTCCTTGGATGAGATGTCCCCCCCCCTGGATTACATCCATCTAGACGTCTTCGTCTTTTCCACCCGACTTTTGCTCATCCCCACCGCCGGGACCTCTTTCCAGCGCCGGTGAGATTGATGGACCAAAGCCTACCGTCCGCTCGAAGTGTACTATACCGGATGAACTACGCTCTGCGCGGAACAGTACGTCTTGCGAGTGCTGGTACGGCTCCATACTAGACGGCACATGGTCATTTGTAGTCACCATTGGATTCTCATCCAAACGTGCCAAAGTCGCAGGAGCTGTGCCTGTTTCTGGCCTTGCCCGCTCTGCCTCCCAGTAAGCCTCAAGCTCTCCAAGGCTCCTGCCCTCCGCTGCTCCTTCCACTGCCTCTCCCGCTGAGTCCCCACTGATGGCGCGGATCTACCTCAGCAAGACGTCTACAAGCCAAAACCCGCGGATATGCTGCGGCATCTCAATCAGTGGCGGCAGGAGCTCTTGTAAGCGACCGTCACGCGCCTGTCCCGCAAACTGCGTTTGTACTCTTTGCGGTATCTGGCCGAAAACGTTGTGCACCTGCTTGACGGTCAGTCATAGGTGGCTAGGTTGTGAAATCTTCGTGGAAAGATGGCACTTACAAGATGCATGTCTAGCAGACCTTACTTGAGCTCCTTTTCGGGCATCCTCTCATCCCCAGCCAGTACCGGCAGCAGCGCCGTAGCCGCCCGTCTCAGTCTATACATATCCGCCAGGTATCCTGCCCCACGCATAAACTCTTGTTCGTTCTGCTCGTTCTCAAAGAAAGGGCTCTGAAGGTATTGGGAACCCCACAGGATAAGGTCCGCATGGTCGTAGCTTTCTCTTCGGGCGTTGTCACGGACCTGTACTATCCGTTCTTCGCGCAGGCGTGCACCGTTGATCATGAGTAACAAAGGCTCGCGGCTGAGGCGACGGCCGGCGCGGGTGAGGTGATGGTCTTGAAGGACGTCTTCTTCGATGTGGCGGAGGTAATGGAGGAAGCGGAGGATGAGCTGAGTTAGATTGCTGTCGGACATTGCGCGCAGAAAGTGAGGTTGGTTAATCGAAGGCGTATGCATATTTGTATCTTCCATAGTTATCATGTTTGATGCGCGCACTGCGAGTGAGGTCAGGTACGGATGACGTGATGAGGTGAGACTGCATAGCACACGTAGAGGTCTTCAGCAAGCGTTGAGCCGGAGAAGCAAACGGTTACAATGTAGTAACGAAATGAAATAGGTATCTATACAATGTAGTAACGAAATGAAATAGGTATCTATACAGTGAGACTACAAAACGCCAACATACATCCTCATCTCCAACGAGCCAGCCGAAAGAGTCTTCCTTCACTGCACATTCGTGGGTTGATCAACATACGTCGCACTACAGTCCCAGTTTTCCGGCAGATTTGGATCTCCTGACCCAACGTAGGTACTCCTCTGCGGCCACATGCACAGCGGCCTTTGTCTGATCACGTTGTACTTGCCCTCAAACGTTTCGTTCGTGAATGCCGTCGCGATGATGCGCTCGATGGGCTTGCCCTTCTCGACCCAGTCCTGCAGCGCGAGAAGCAGATCGTGTTCTGGATCTTCGAATCCAGGCACGCTGTGCGCGGAAAGCCCGAGACGCCACGCCTGAGAGCCGCCAGCGAAGTACCACGGAGCGTTGACGCGGGGTGAGTCGAAGCAGTGCTGCATGCCTGGCACCATGAACATCCGGTAGAAGTCCGTAATGTTCGTTCCAGCCATCGTCTCCTCGACTTTCTTGTGGAAGAATACGCTCGATCTCGGAGAGTAGTCGCCGTCCGCCAGACCATGGTAGTGGATCATCTTGCCTCCGCGCTTGTAGAATGCCGACAGATCATAATCGTCTGCGTCGAGACCGGTCCTCGTTCCAACCCTCTTAAAAGCGTTCAGGATCATGGGCGAGAGGGCAGCATACGCATTTCCGAGGCCGACCTTGTCTGGTGCATTCTGGGGATTGGCAAAAGGATTGCGAGCATCATCGGCGGCTTGTGTTTTGACCTGGGCAAAGCGAGAGTCCTCATCTGGGTTGAGGTCGGCCATATGGCGCAAGAAGCCGGCGGCTTGGGACACTAGATCGAGCTTTGTGGCGAATTGACCAGACCGCGATTGGAGCAGAGACCCTAGTGCTTGTAACATGCCCTTACCAGCACCCTTCCCCGCGCCGAGGTTGCCGACACCAGCTGTTCCGCTAGGCTGCCTGCCCGAAAGACCGTTGAACAGCTCGGTGAAGACGGACGTGTTCTTCTTAGAAGGATCGGCCCAGTTGGGATAGTACACAGGGATCCACTGGTCTTCAGCACCAGGCATCAACGCAGGGAATACAAATTCATCCCCTGTCTCGTAGTAATCGGTCCAGATGTTTTTGAGAGTGGCTATTTGTCTGAGGTTCATGCAGGTAGTAGTGCTCTCATTTCCGGTCATCCTAGGATCATTGAGCTTGCAACGCAGAGGTTCGGTCTGTATCTTGCAGCTGAATGGGTCCTGGATGACGCCATCCTCAACCCCATCGTGGGCGTCACATTGCTTCTTGACTTCGTCTCGAATAACCGGAAACAGCTGAGACGGAATGCGGTGAGGAGCATCAAGCGGCAGGTTCTTGATAACGTTCTTGAAAACCCAAGCGAACGTGTGGGACATCCACCATGCTGGCGCTCCGACAATTACGCCATCGTAATCTTCCGGATACTTTTGAGCTTCTGACAGCGCTTGCCGTCCGCCAGTCGAGCAGCTGCCAAAGTAGGAGTACTTCGCAGGGACCTTGAACGCGGATTTGATGAGCTGCTTGGATAGGACGGTAGTATTGTGTAGGGCTTGGTAGGCCCACAGGTACTGCAATTCGGGGTGGCCAATGGACCATGAAGTATCGCCAGGACCGCCATTGTGGCCTGTATTGGTTGAGGCTGACGCCATGCCGTACTTCGCAGCATCGCCCATGTCCTGCCAGTTGATTGAGCCCGAAAACCCTCCATTGCCAACGCCCATAAAGCGACCGGACCAGTTGTAAGGCAAGTAAAGACCCCAGTCGAAGCTGACGTTTGGCGCGGTATTATATTTGAGATGAAGAGCACACAGTGACGGAAGCTCTATGGCAAGACCGCCGTACAGAGTGTTGCTCTGCTTGCCGTAGCTGCCATTGTCTGGAACGTTCGTCGCATTGTAGATAGTAAGTGCGGGCGGCGCGATTGACTCGAAGAATTCCATTGTGCAATCGAAAGGTTTCTCGCCGCCTTCTGGCACAATCGGAGCTCCGGGCACAGCGGATATAGCTGGAGAGGAGATTGGTGCGTTGGGGTCTGCAGGTGCGGTGAGGTTGGATGGGATGGGTGCGCCTTCCGTCATACCGCCTACACCACCCAGCCCTCCGCCATTACTACCTGCGGGTGAGAAAGGTACGGTCATATTGGATATCGGAGGAAGCGGATCAGCAGGGTTAGGAGGTACGATGGCGCCTGCTGGAGCGTTTGGCGAGTCCGGAAGTTGTTGTGCTGCGGCCTCGGGGGCAGGCCCGAACGGCGCGGTTGGCAAAACGGCTGCTGGATTCTGATGTTTTCCGCAGCCACCTTGCGCCTGCACTAAGGTTGTCGAGAGGCACAAGGCCACGAGGACAGAAGAAGAACGCATTTGAAGATTTTAAAAGGAGTGGACGGCGGTTTGAGACACCGGACGAAGAGAAAAACAGATACTATCTCACGTGAAAGTTTGAGAGCGACGGCGTTGCGGAGGAGAATTATCATGTTGAACAAGCGTCAAGACTTAAAACTCCTCACAGACGTCGACATGGGCATATAGATTGTAATTTACTTAGCTGATAACGGCAGATGACGGTTGGACACTTGATGTTCCAGAAGATTGCGGCCAATTGCGTGCTTGAGTCCTCCTCGAATCTGGCCTGGGATAGATTGCGATGGCTTGGAGCACCACTCCAGGTTCGTAACGCGCCAGGATGAGCATGTTGAACTGACGCAGTTGAGGTATACTGGACAAGATAGCGAGATGGACCAAGAGCTGTCGAGTTGCGCCAGACGTGCGGACCTTGCGTAAGGCTGCATCTTTGCGATGCGTCGAGGAGACGTATTGCATCTCATCGATAGAGTCAAATGGGGTTATTCATGACGTCTTCTTGAATGTAACGCACGACGACGCGACGGAATTCCTTCTGTGAGACAGCTGTGTCACAAAAGGACAACGATACCTATGATGTTGAAAGCAAATGGTGGACGACTGGGATCCCTGTCTTCGTGTACCTACCTACGTGTCTCATCAATGCACGAGCTCATGGCACGAGCAGGATTAGCGGCACGATGTGGGTGCGTCTATGTATCTGAAACCTGTGCCGCGAGTGGTCCTTTCCCCGTATGAGTACTGGCCGGCAGCGGGAAGCTGTTGATGCTGGTTTCTTTAGAGAGCTCCGAGGGGTAGCAGATAATTCATCCAGACGCAATTCGAAAGCCTAACGGTTCGATAATGTAGAGACTGACCTCGAGGAGGTCGACATCTGATCGGTGGGGTATCTGGCCTACATGAAACGATGCGCCCGACTGCACTGCACACCGAATCCCACAGTGAGATGTGCAATCCTTCAACACGCCTCTAGCACTAAGAGCATACACCGGCACGAACGGCTATACGTTGTAAGGTAGCCGCGACCGCACGAGCAGATGGGTGAATACGAATGAAGCCTCCCTTTACCGACATTGAACGCCTGGGAACCTAGGAATCCAGGTCCTAGTGATTGTAGACGTGCCGAACTGCTCCATGAACGCGCATGGAGACGTGGATCTTAGCAACAGGCCATGGTCAAGATCCGTAGTCGTGGGCAGTAGGCTTTTGGTCTCTCTCGGCGAGACGCAGCGAGATCGCTCTTCCAACCCCATAACGCGGTGACACCCTCGAGGCCGTTGCGCCGCAGAGGGCGATCGACCAGCACTTTGAGGGTAGGAGGGAGGATGATGCATCGAGTAAAGACTATTGTGGGTAATGGCTGATTGGTGATGTTTGTAACGGAAAGAGATGGGACGAACGATCGCAGCCAGGCCGCAAAGCTTGGCAGCAGCGGTGCACGTGAAACGCGATTGCTTGGTCAGGACTGGAGGAAATCAGGCATCAAAAAGTATTGCACTGTGTGTGTTGTTCAACTTGAGGTTATTCGCCTGCGATTGAGTAGTATATATGACAGATAGCACATGGAGAAGAAAGGTCACGTGATGTGCATCTGCGATTTCCTAGCCCGCACTCTCGGTGACGAGCATCAGCCACGGCTGTGATTGCAGTGACAGTGAATCTTCCTTGATCCTTTCGCTATAAATGTGGTTACGAACACTGAAGCCTTCTTGTTTTAGAACCAAGGTGAACGCCAACTTAGCAGACGGGGTATCGAAAGAACTCCATGCAGTGATGGACAATGCAAGTACAACGCCGACAACCTTCGAGCTGAACCAAGTTCCGGCCCGTCGCCCCAAAAATCACACCTTCTTTGCGTTTTGACCCAACCTTCTCCGCGATGACCATCTCACCCATATATGTCTTTGCCGCCGAAGTCCGCAAGGTAAGCCGCCGCCTTGCGCTCGCACCATTCGTCAGACGAAGACTGGCTTGGAGAATATTGAGCGGCCATCTGATGAATGACCCAGTTGACCATCGGAAGAGACTCCCACGCGTTGTCGCCGTTGTACTTGATCGCTATATGGTGTCGAATTCGCCGCTCTGTACTCATGCTTTCCTCTTTGCTGAAGTATTGTTGACACTCCGTTTCCACTCACTCATCCAACTCTTCACCTGCCTTGTTGATGAGGTAGTGCTGGTTGTCTACAAGATGGTTAATTATCCAACCGCGAAGGCCGCGCTTCTTTAAGCGATTGGTAGTAATGCGCTGCAAAACCTGGTCGTGGATTGAGGCATACTGATTCTCCAGCTGAGCAACAGATGAGTCAATATCGCACCTTGCCGGATTGAAACCAGTTCCAGTAGCTTGTGCCCGCACAAGTGTGATGACATAGCGCATCAGCAGGTGGTCTGTCTGCTTCGACCGTCGGAAATACTCCTTCGCTCGTTTGACGAGTTCCTCACCCATGGCAGTGATCGTTTCACCAATAGCATTCATCGTCGCTAACTCATCGGGAGTCGTGTTCAAGTTATCATCGTCATCAGCTGGACCACTGCCAGCCGTTCCAGGAGTGCCCTTGAAAGACCCTGCTTGTGGTGGTCTACTCAGAGTTAGCGTCATTGTTGTTGTTGCTCTCATGCCGAGCGTCGCCGCAATCTGTGCCCTGTGTCTTTGTTCTATAAGTCGACAGTAGTAGGAGACCTCAGCGGCACCCAGAGAGCGGATCAGGAGTAGTTTGAACCTCACGAACTCGACGAACCGAGCTTCCGAACGAGCAATCTCCGAGAGATACTGCACCCACTGCTTTGCATCAACTTGCTGCCTCCAGTCGATCAACTCTTGCACCTGCTCCTGTTCACGGCAAAGCCTGATGACCGCTCCTACCCCCATCGGAGTCCACTGCTGAAGGATTCCGTGAACACGTTGGACGAGGCCCACATTGCACTGGCCTGTCGGGGCGAGGTACTCAACCCAGGCGCCGGAAGTGATGAGCTGCTTCCACTCCTGTGGCTCAAGCAGAATGGAAGGTGCGCTGCCGTCGACATATCTGTGAGTATCTCCTAGAAAATCTGGGAGTTTGTTAGCTTTGTCCCCGTGGCCATGGACCTTAAAGATTCACTCTCCGCATCACGCATGTCGCTCATCACGATGCTCGGTACTGCAAAGTCCATAGTATCGTCCAACTGTACGGTGGAAGTGCTCTCACAGTCCATACTCTCCTGTTCCGCCTCGGAATCTGAGGGCTGGGAACGATATCCACTATCGTATGGATCGTCAATCGTGCGACGCATGATGCGACGTCGGCGCAGTCGCTGTTTCAGCTGGCGATGGCTTCGCTTTCGCCCAGCTCGGCGGGCTCGGTAACACGAAGCTGAAGAGAGCTTCCAAATTGCGGTCAAGCTGCTCCATCAAATGCCTGCGGCGTCTGACGCGTTTGTGATTGCATCTGTGGCTCTCCTTCACTGTCGTTATCGGAATCATCGAGCATGAAAGGTATTTTGGTGACCGTTGCTTCCAGTGGACTCTTGGAACATCTAGTCGGTGGAGTACGAAGTGGTGAGGCCTCTACTTGCTCGCAGCTGAGGCTAAGAGCGGACAATAAGTCGCTGAGCCTGGAAATATCTTCGTCTGTGTGTCCAGCTGTGACCAGCTCCTGAGTCGCATACCCTTCATTGAGCCACAACTGCCCGTCTCCCTGTATCGCGCCGCTCACCATGTGAATCTGGGGTGTCGTGTTGCCTGGCCATACCGCATTCGGGACTAGCGAGCCGACGTACTTATAGCTGGGCGGAGTTGGGTTGTACGTGTGGCCAAGCTCGATATCCAGAGCTCCTTCGGCGCTTGGGAGATGCAGCCCAGAAGTCGGTTAGTTTCCTGCTTCAGATCTTGTATGGCACTCCGACTGCTGTTGTTCGGTGCATGTCTGGCTCGTAGTGGGCGCTTCGTAGCCGGTGGTGGGAAGAGCTTGATTTGGTTGGAGGAAGTTTATAAGACCTGCGGCGGTGGCTTCGAGCTTCAGCTGCAAGAGCGTGATGCAGTAGACTATGATGTTCCAGAAGAAGGCCATCTTGGATAGCTCGTATCGCGCAATGTCGTGACGGAAGACTCTCTGTGTCTGTCAGTATGCGCGCGCAGATTCTTGGGCGTCTGCGGTCTTATTGGCTCTGAAACTGTCGGTACAAGAGAGAGGTGTTGATGTTAGAACGAGTGTGAGGCTCTTTCCGCGATAGAGGGTCCGTGCAAGCAGCTTCTGTGAGGTGCTTGCTTGACAATAAATCACATGATTACATTCTGCTATTGTCTCCCCACCTATGTTCCGGAAGCCAAGAAAGCGGAGGGGACGTTGAAACTAAGAGGCTAAGACAGGAAGTGACTATAAGCAGGTCGAGAATGCATCGGAGGCTCCGCTTAACATGATAGATATACATGATGGATATATCTCGCACATGCGTAAAAGGAATACTCTGGATTCTATGAATCCAGAGATGGAAAAGATGATAGATAGGACACAACGGAGAAGGATTATGTGTTGGACATTGAAGGTGCTGAGGTAGGTGGAACAATCGAGAAACGGCATGGTCAAGCAAGAGTCAAGAACCCCAATATTCCAAAGCTAGTTTCTTCAGCAAGAGGCGTAGAGGAGAAGCGGAAGCAAGCTGCTGCGAATCAGACATCCTTTCCCGACGATAGACCGGCTTTAACGCATCTCTAATCTACAAACGTATTGTGTTCACTTATCCATTCTGAGCCATCGTGCTTCCTTCGGCAAAGGCTTTCACGCTATCAAAGTTTTGTAGATATCAGGCATTGAGCCGGCCCTTGATATACATGGCCGATTGTGCGCTCGAATGCCGAGCGCAGTGTATCGGGTTGAAGAAGAGATATGACCACAGCGTGGTTCCCAGTAGATCTACAGCATAACGACGTTATCTCATGTCTGGGGGAAGAATAGCGGATCTAAGAAGGATATCCAACGGTCGAAAGTCTGGAAAGGCAAGGACCATTCGTACATGAATACATCTTCCGCATGAAAATGTTGGGGTATGGACCGTAACTTTGCAATGGAGATGCTGATGGATATAGATGGGACGGTTGCCGTCTGTGAAGTCTTTGTAGATTAGCTGCGGAATGCCAAGTCATTTCCACCCCACGTAATAGGATTAAAGAGGGCCGCGTATAACATTTATGTAGGATTGACTTCGTATCAAGTACGACGAAAGATTCCATTCCAAACATTCGGTTGCTGCCCTCGTCGAACATTGTGTTACGTAGCAGACGAGAAGCATCACGTGACAATGCCCACTTGCATCCTCCCAGTCTGTTAGTGACAATCTTCTCAATTATCAAAAGACATTGACTTTGTGATATGTAATTACTTCGTCACACACGTTTGGCCAGAGAGAAGCCTCTAGCAAGGCCAATGGTATCTAGCTTCATTGCGAAGTTGCACTGTTGCGATCTCGCACCACTGACATTGCAATATGCCGCGACTCACGGAGGCCATGATGATAGACGCAAAACAATAAAGGCTACCTTAGCGGAACAATAACTTAATCTCAGAAGGCAATCAGTCGCCGTGCAACAAAAAGGGAGAGGAAAAAGAACGTAAGTCAGGACATTCGACAGACACAAGCGGATAAAGCCTGAAGCTGAACACTTGCGCGGATCGACCGCCAGCGCGCTGTCTGGGCATAGACTACGACAGACGTTGGGGTTACAAGCTAACGATGGAGGCGGAGTGATTGCGTAGGGAGATACTGAAGATGTTCGGACACAATAAACACACGGAAACCACGTGAAGTCTTTGTCCAGGCACGGGGATTTTAGTTCGACTTCTTCAGTATGACTTTCTGCATATGGACGTTTAGCTTACGTAAATCAATCCCTTTTTGGCGCTTTCTCTTCCTCGCTCCTTCCGTCCAGAATCTTCCCTTTCCACGCCAGCCAGAACGTCATTACCCAGCAGCAAAAGTAGTCTATCAGTAAGATCAGGAATAGACCGGTAGTCAGTGTTCGGAAGGTAGGACTGTCCATCGAGCTGCTCAGAGCAAGGAAGGAAATGTTCATCGTACCGAGCGGGAAGATGGTGGACCACCACTGAGATTCGCGTTAGCATCGATGTTGACCGTGCAGACTCTGTCGAGGAACTACTCACGGTCATCGCCGGCACGAGCTTTCCTCGGAAGCCGTAATCCACAAGCGCATACACACAGAAAACTGCCCAGAAGACGTCGAATCCAAGGAACATTAGCCCCAGCATCTCGGAAGCGCTCGCTAATGACTCCGCGCCGGACATGGTGAGAAATGTCCCCTTGTTGTAGCCCCCGAAGTCCATGCGAGATGCAGCACCGAGTAGTTGCAAGGCAGCGCATGTCTGACCGGCTGGTCCAACGAGCATCATCATTCCAGGGAGCTTGGCCGGTGGAGGGAGACCGTTGGTGAAGAAACTGT
>JAWDJW010006433.1:0-10927 GCA_033119265.1 Coniosporium uncinatum
GCCTTTGGTTGGTGTAGGTTTTGACTTGGATGTTTGCGGAGAAGCCGATGGGGCGCTGATGGGGATTCTAGGTAAAGTATGCGGCAAGAAGACTGCAGCACAGCGGTCGTATTCCCGACAATTAAAAAAGGTTTGAGCAAGCAGGTACTTGTAAAGATCTTTAGCTTCCAGTTGAACTTCCAGAGGATCGATCGTTATGCTGGGCTTTTCAGGCGTTGGCTCATCCATAGGCGAGTCGACGTCCGTGTCCGATCCATGGCTATCGGGTGTTGCAAACGAGTTCAAAAGTTCAGCCGCCCTGGAGAAAAGGAGTGATCAGACACTAAAATAGACGCAATCGAGTAAGAGTTCGACGTATATAGAGGAATGCGGAAGGAAGTTGCTTGCGGTTACCATTTTGCAGACTGGTAGAGGCAGCGTGCTGTGCATTCTGCAACGGCGTTCTGAAGCTGAGCCTGAAGCTGGGCCTTGTCGCTCTCGGATAAGCTGCCCATTGCGTACGTTCCGGTGGTGATGCTCCCAGAATGCTGAATCGGTCACTCTCCTGCGGCTTGACGCGTTGTAGTGCCGGCCACGCGTCCAAGACACGTTATCACGTGCGCTCTATCGAGGGTTGATAGCGACAGTTTTTCAATGACGCGAGGTCGCGCCCTGTTAATCGTGGTGCCCTTTTGAAGTCGTCCTTTCGCTTGCCGTTCTTGAGATCCCGTTCACCTCAAAGGCACATCGGCATACAATGCAGGTATCGCTGTCGGGCTTCCCTTTTCGGGGCGCAAACAAATCGAGACGCGGGCCGACCTCCATTCCGACGAGCAAGCTCCAACTTCACTCATTCAAAGCTTGCGGTCAACCCACACCTCCGCAGGTACGTTTCTCTCTGATCTTCGTCCGAGCTGTGCTAACAAGATGGGTAGCGCAGTCCTCACTATGCCGACCACTCTCAAGGAGTTTGAAAGCGTGTGGCCGCAGTTGGTGGAAGATGTCAAGAAACAATGCAACGCCTATGGCCTGCCCAAGAATGCTCTTGATTGGCTTGAGAAGGTCCGCTATTGGCTTTTGCCATCGACGTGAAGGTATCCTACAGCTGCAATACTGACTGTCGCATGCTTCTAGTCTCTCAACGTCAACACCGTAGGCGGAAAATGCAACCGCGGCATGTCTGTCGTCGATACCACCTCCCTCCAGCTAGGCCGTCCCCTCGATAAGAAAGAGTACTTCGAGTCCGCAGCTCTCGGGTGGTTCATTGAGCTTCTCCAAGCATTCTTCCTTGTTACCGACGATATCATGGATGCCTCAAAGACCCGCCGTGGTCAACCCTGCTGGTACCTTCAACCAGGCGTTGGAATGATTGCCATCAACGACGCTATCACAATCGAGGGTTGCATCTATGTGCTGCTCAAGAAGTACTTCAAGACTCATCCACAGTACGCTGACTTCATGGAGCTCTTCCATGACACCACCTTCCAGACCGAGCTCGGTCAGACTTGCGACCTGCTTACCGCACCCGAAGACGACATTGACCTGAATTGTTTCTCGTTAGAAAAGTACTCCTTTATTGTTATCTTCAAGACCGCCTACTACTCCTTCTACCTTCCCGTCGCGCTTTCTCTTATGTACCTTGGTATTGCCACACCGAAGAATCTTCAGACCTGCCACGACATCCTTATTCCCATGGGCGAGTACTTCCAAGTACAGGACGATTACCTAGACAACTTCGCCGACCCAGAGACACTAGGCAAGATCGGTACAGACATTATGGACAACAAGTGCAGTTGGCTGGTGAACCAGGCGCTCAAGATCGCTACGCCAGAACAGAGGAAGGTCCTCGATGACAACTACGGTCAGAAGAACAAGGACTGCGAGGCAAGAGTAAAGAAAGTGTACGACGAGATGAAGCTTGATCAGATCTACCACGAGTATGAGGAGAAGAGGGTGGGCGAAATTAGGAAGATGATTGATAATGTCGATACTAGCGAAGGCTTGAAGAAGGAGGTTTTCGAGGAATTCTTGAGGAAGATTTACAAGAGGAGCAAGTAAAGGCTTCCAGGTCTCAGATGAAAGAAGGAAACGTTCAAGATACCATGCATAGAGACGGCTAATGAAGGATGATACTCCAACCACGGCCTAGATGTTCCCACGTCTTCGGCAATATTTCCCCGCTTAGTGAAAGGTTTTGCTTCAGCTCGTGACATTGTTCTCTTTCCATCATGATTTGGTGTTGTAGTATGTTGTCTGTATCACTCCGTTCCTCTTCTCCCTGTTGCTGAAAATTGTGCAAAAATTGCCGCGGCTCGATATGGTACCTCGTCAACAGTCCTTCTTACGAAGGCATGTTTTGGCTCGTCACTCCGAGTCCGCTGATTTATGCTATATCTTGTGCATCCGGTATCGCTCAATCCTAATACGGTGCTGCCAACAGATGGCAATAACTCCTACCTTCCAAGTGCCTCCACTCAGGTTGGCGGCGGTGCAGGACCTTCGACCGCGATATGGCAGTCGCACAGGTAGATCAAGCAGCCACGACGTGGGGAAATGCTATGGGGTTTCGAGGGTTGACTGGCGACCATAATTCCGCTCGGAATGTATCCCTTGATGATTGTTACCGCGGCAATAGGCACTTCTCCCACGACTCATCCACAAATAGGGGTAATCAAGGATGACTAGTAACCCATGAATGATGTGAGGATATGTCGTAGATTATGCAGAATGAAGGTGAACTCCGCATGCGCCTTCCTTTTCACACTCTCATCAAGCATCAGGCCACGCCCTTTCCCTTCTTCTCTGGGGTAATATGCACTACGATATTCCCCCTCGCCCTGCCGGACTTCAACTTCTCGATCGCCCTAGGCGCATCTTCAAAATCAAATACCTCGTCAATCACCGCCTTAATTTTGCCCTCACTCAACCATCTCCCCATCTGCGCAAACTGTTCGTAATCGTTGCTCATGCTCACGAATTGGAACTTGCGCTTCCCGCCACCCATGAACGAAGGCAGCAGCGCCCTTGTGGCCATACTCTTGACGCTCGCCACACTCGGCGTTGCTCCAACTTGCACAAACTTGCCCTCAGGCCTCAAAAAGGCCTCAGAAGCCTTGTAGAGGTCCTCCGGCGTACCAACATTATCGACTACCAGATCAAAAACCATTCCCTTCTCTGCCAGCGCTTGCGCCACATCCGTGCTCTTATAGTCAATAACCTCATCCGCGCCCAACTCTTTGCACAGGGCAGCATTGGCTCCGGAGCAAGACGTCGTGACGTGTGCTCCCAAGACCTTCGCGATCTGAATTCCCCACGTCCCTGTTCCACCACTTCCGCCATTGATGAACACCCTCTTCCCGCTTCCTGCGCCCTCCGCTACCCCATTAGGTGACAGATTGGGGACAATACACTGGTAAGCCGTCAATCCCGCTGTGCCCACTGCTGCCGCCTGATCGGGGTCGACGCCTGCTGGAAGTGGGACGCAGCCGCTCTGCGGGGCTTGAACGATTTGGCCGAGGGTGCCGAAGCGAGTGGGACCTGCGATGCGGCCGAAGACGTGCTGGCCGATGGAGAGACGGTCGTTGGTGGAGTCGGTGGCGAGAACGCGGCCGGTGTAGTCGAGACCCGGAGAGGCGGGGGTGGAGATCAAGGCTTTGGAGAGAGGGCCCATCTCGGGGATTTTGTAGTCCTGTAAAGTAGATTGTTAGGTCCATGATTAAGTCTATCGAAACAACAGGCGGGTATTTCGACTCGCAGGAAAGAGGGCACGTGACTCGTTAGAAACGAGTACAGGAAGGCTAGATCTCAAAGAGGCTGTCACAGCCACGAGTTGAAGCGGGGAACGATAAGCATACCACTGGGTTCAAGGACATGCTCAAGACCTCAACCAGGATCTGTCCTTTCAATAAGTCTTTGGGTGGGCATGCTGCGGTCTCGCTTAGCTCGAGGCTGTTCTCGAGCCCACCTTTGGCACTGGTGTAGAGCCATGCTCTCATTGAAGGTCTGATGCCGGGCTCCATGTTCTGCATGTTGTTTACTTTCCTTGAAGTCGTGCTGGTTTCTATCTCATCGATAACTGGACGAAAGACGGACGAATGACGTTGTTGACGGGCAGCGGAAGCTAGCGATCCCGCTCCGCTCTGGGCGCTTCTCCAACACCATAGCGACGTCCTTTCAACATCTCTCCTTAGCTGAACGTGCGGGAAGTCCGTCATCGGTTGGAACACTTGGACAGCGTTTTGAAATAGACTTATGCTGTTACCTACTCCCCGTCTCACACGAGCTCACCCCGGAAATACCTAGGCAAATACTTGACCATCGTCGTCTCACCAAACATGCCGCCTCTTGAAGACTGACTCCACCCCGAAAAGCCCTTTCTCGCAGAAGGATGTTCAACGACAGCTTTTCCCAGTGTCTAGTAGATCGGCCTCGCTCAAGTGGGTGATTCAAATTCAGTCTTCGAGGGAAATGGATATTCCAGATGAGGTGACGTTAAGATGCCTGTGCGTCGCGCAAGACGGCACAATGGCATGCTCAGTGATGTTGATATCTAACCTAGCGAGCCTCCCAAGAAGCAATCGGTGACTCTTTTCCTTGTATTTCTCATGATGGCAAGTCTTCCACCTTGTCTGTTAGTTTGTAAGACCTTCAATGCCCTGTCGATGCTCTGGCACGATCTGTTCCTGCATGCTAAGCGAGCCGTCCCCGTCACAACGTCTCCATCTCCGCGTTGGTCCCTCGTTCCCTTCCAGAGTCAATGTTCCAACGTACTGATGATTCCTTAAACATTGTTACGTTCAGTTTCAAGAATCGCGCGATGGGCCCTCCAAATGCTCTTCCGCCCAACGTCCGCACTCTCCCACCTCAACGTGAGCTCGACGAAAACGGCTACGAATTTGTATACCCGCAAGCACACAGAGAGCAAGCTCGTCGAGATCTGATGGAGCCATCGCCCAGACCAAGGGGCCCGAGAGCGACCGAAGGAGGCGCACACATCAGAAACGGAGTGATCAGACGGCGGAATTGCAGAATCAGCCAAGCGTTCGACAGCGTTAATTTGGGGCTACCGTGGTGGCGGTATATAATTCATGGAGCAGTTGGAGTAGGAATCTGTCTGGCTGTTATTCGCAATCGCAAAGCCATTACAAGCTGGATCAAAGAGTGGGTATTCGGGACAACCGAGCAGGATGCATACCGGTGACGGCCCACGAATTATCTCCGATGTCATTACCTGAACCTGTAGCTACATGCGCCGTAGCCGAGGGATTCTTTTGTTCACTACGTCTCCGTATGTCTTACAGAGCATAATGTCGCTATTGATCCCAGCCTGGATATATCGCTTCTCTACTCCATGTTGTTTTCATAGCTTCAACCATCTATGCCTTTGCTGTCTTTCTGATGAGGATAGAGCTGGGCAATATGACGTCCGAGACATAAGAACGATGTCAGAAGGATGCAGGGAGAGGTTCCCAGTACGAGAAGTGCCTCTACCACTTACATCGGAACGGACGCAGAGGTTTATCCGCAAAGCTGACCCGGCATCAACAAATTCACCCATAAACCGCTTAACACGGACAGGAATTAGACCGCCACAAACAAAAGCCGCATGCGCAAACACCAACACGTCGGAGGTATCGATAAGTGCGCGCTTGATGACAGCCCAGTTTCTGATTACAGCCAGGATATCCAAAGCACGATCTCTCGCCGATATGTCTGCACGAATATCGTCCACGCTCGTCCTTGCGTTGGTGCTGTCCTTGACCATCTTCTTCCCGCTTTCTCAAAATGCTACACATCTTGTCCAGGCTGACTGGACGCCTGCTCATCCTACCAAGGAGTACGCCGATCTATATGGAAACACGTTCTACAAGTCCGACTCGAAGAAGATCGAAACGACACTCACAAAGTCCTATACCAACTCGTACTCAGACCATGTTGACCGGAAACACGGGTTTCACAAGCGCGCCCTCTCCTGGGAGAAGGCGGTCGAACGCGGAGAAGCAGCTCTATGCTTCATGGACCAGACTATTCCCGCCCTGACTGACATAATGCGGGCTTCGGGCAAGCTGATTGGGCAGTCCTCTGAGAGCCGGTGGACGGATTTCAGTTCACTTGGAGACAACGGCTGGAACAGGAACTCGCAAGATCTTCCCGCACTGTTCAGCGGCAGTGGAGCAGATAACTCCGAGCTCGTCAAAGCATTGAATGCCCTGCACATACCTCGCGACGATCAAGCCAACAAGCGGATCACTTGGCTCCATGAACGCGACGGCACGACGCAGAATGAGCCCGCAAAGGGGAGCCATTTCAAGGTAGGTATACGAGACTACGAGTTGCGGATGCTAAATTTGGCTAGAATTCTGGCGGGCAATACATCAACCACTTTAATCCGCGAGATGGCCTACTCATTGGCGCCGTCAACTACTCACCAGCGTTCGAAGGCAGAGATAAAGAACCACCCCTCACAGCAGAAGAGCTCCCTCCGCTGAAGCAATGGTCCGATATCGCTGGCCTGGCCTGGGTACACCACGCCTCCGAAACCCACAACGACCCCAAAAACCTCAAATACATCATCAAGCATCAGGTTGAGAACGAAGAAACGCTAGCCATCCTTCACGAAATCTTTCTCAAGATCCACGCCGACTATGAGATTGATACCTGGGAGCACCGACTCGTATTCTCCCTGTCCGAAAGACCGGAGTCCTTCAAGGCGATCCTTGGTACTCCGATCGTCATGGGCGTCGCCTGGCTCCTGGCTACTCACAAAGGAAGCATAGGCTGGAAGCGGATCAAGCAGATCGAGATCTGGGCTTACTATGAATCTTACAGCGGGTCGGATGAGGACGATGGGGCGTCGAGCGGCGATGAAATAATGGGAGATGGATCAGGTTCTGATGCCAGTGTGCGGAGCAGACACACAAGGCGAGGCTCAGATCCAGGCTCTATCGAGGCTGAGCCGGTCAACATTCTGGTCGTCACGGAGGATATTCAAGATGACCCGCATCAAGAAGGAGGCGATGAAGAGATGCCTTATGCGCCTCCAAAATGAGCATGCTCATCGGCGTTACCACATTCACGGTAGAGTGAATTATTGGCATAGCCCAGCTGTGTTGACTCAAACCAAGATAGAAGAGTTATCATCTAATCACGGCTCCTCAAGTCGTTCAGGCCCAGCAAACCCTTATCGTCTTACTGTTGTCCTCCCCCCCAAGTTCTTCAAATCGGTGTCCACCCCGAGATTCAATGCAGGCTCTCAGGTCAGGGCGATTATTGGATCGTCTGGGCAGTCCCAGGTCGGGTTGCAGCCCTCTATGAGCCGTGCTGCCAACCGAATGACTTTCTTTGCATCTTTCCATGGCACACCGGTCTCGAGGAGTGCTTCTGTGACGCGAAACAACCGAGCGCAGGCAAGCACCAGGTTATGATTCTCTCTAGAATCGCCTATAGGTTCCTTCGGCGCTAGCTGTTTGCCGTCTCGGTAGAATGCTTTGAGCCAGGCCATCATATTCGACCAACAAGGGCCGCCGTCGAAACTGTATTGCGACCGCACAATGAGATTATCCTTGTAGCTGTCGATTTCTCTCCGGCCCCACCATCTACGCATGAGACTGCTGTCAAGATTATCAATAACGCAGCGAAATCTGTTGTTGAGGTAGAAGATGCCGAGTGCCTCAGTGCAGATCTGCCGGCAAGTCCGTGTGAGAGCCGGCTGTTGAGGTGGAGCGCGGACAGAAATGAAGAGATCGTGACTTTCCGTCAGCGCATAGCGGTAGATGTGATTTCGTAGTTCGGCCGGAAGGTCGCACAGAGACGGGGCTGGGGCTTCGCGAGCAGTCTGCTGCTTCCAGTGTCCGTCCTATTGGCCACAGACAAAACGGAAGGACAGCCTGGATTTCTGAAGAGGAGTAGATTAGAGCATCTCACTTTCGGCATGTGCTTCTCAACAGTGTGAGGCGCCCTCATATTGATAAGGCGTTCGCCGTGTCTCTTGCTGAATCGAAATCGTTTACGTGTGTCGGTGTGATATCAGGGTCATTGAGTATCAGATAGAGAAAAGCTAAGTTCGGAAGTGAACCGAGTGTTTCGGAGTGGTACGTGACTGAAGTGAACTGAAGTGGGCGGGCCAAGTTGTCTCTTCGCTCCCGTGAGATAAAACCCTACAGTCATGTGACTGCATTCGACGAGTCGTAAAATCGTGTTTATCTTTTTCTTCGCGGAGGCTTAACGGCCATTCCCAGCGATCTCTGAAGCTTGCGGTCCTGGAGTTGTACTGTTGCTTCAAGTCAATGATCTACGACCTTCAATCCCAGCCGATAGTCTCGGTGAACCTTCGCAATCTTCGCAACTCCGATCCTGTCGAGCGCCAGGCAACGTTGATGGCGTCTGTAGAGACCGGAAGCAGAGTCATAAAATGTTTTCCCGACTTCCTATTCTCTCTGCATCGCATAACTCGCAAACTTCCTCGTAGGAACACTCCTCTCAAACATAACATCCAGCTCCTCAAAAGTCCTCCCCACCGTCTCCGGAACCCTCAGATACGCCCAAACCCAGCACAACACGGCGAGCCCACCAAAGAAGAAGCCAAGCTTGCCTTGAAGGTTCGCCTCATCAGGATTGATGAGATACGGTATCGCGACCGTCATGACGATGCCCAACACCGCTTGCACAGCCGTGGCGATAGCAATCGTGTTCGCGCGGACTTTCGTCGCGGAGCACTCGCAGATGATTACGAAACAGACTGGTCCAATTGAGAGGTCGTAGAAGAAGTTCCAGACGACCATGAGAGACGATTGGGTCCATATGACGGCTGCAGGGCGACTGGGCACGCAGTCGAGAATGCCAATCACCAGCTGTAGTACAGCGAGCAGCGCCAGCCCGCTGGCAAAGATAGTGCGGCGGCCAAAGTGCAGGAGCAGGAACCAGGAGGTGACAGTGCCCAGGAAGCCAACGGCAAGAAAGCCTATGCCCATGTCGAAAGCTCTTTCGGTCGGCAACCCTGCTTGCTGGAAGAAGTAGGTAGCGTAGTTCACCAGGTAGATTCCACTGAGTACTTGCGTACAATAGACGCCAACTGATATCTCCGTTCGTCGTCGATTGACTTTGTGAAAACAGTCTAGATAGGTCGAGCCTGCCTCCATGGCCTGCTCCAAGCGATCTGTCTCCACGATGACAGCGAGCGTGGCCTGGACATCAACCTTCGCGGAAGCGAGACGCTGCAGCGACCACTCTGCTTCCTCCAAGCGTCCGTTGCGTACAAGCCACCAAGGAGACTCAGGAGCGAAGGGAAGGCCAGGGATAATGACCAGGATCCAGAACCACTGCAGCGCAAAAGGGATACTATACGCCCAATGACTGCTCAACTTGGACGTCCCAGCCGTAACGCCGTTCGCCAAAAGCTGGCCCATCACAAAGCACAAGTTGATGTAGCTAGTGAGCTGGCCACGAAGAGCCATGGGGCACACCTCCGACGCGTACGCAGGCGCAATGACAACATACGCTCCTAGAACGAGACCTCCGAGGAGCTCGCCCGTCAAAAGGACCTCCAACGAGCGGGCGAAGAATTGGAAGAAGACGCAACAGCATGTTCCGAAGACGCAGGCGGCGAACGTCTTTTTCCTTCCGAACCACTCCATGGGATAGCCGGCTAGGAGAGCACCGACGCACTGGCCGACTGGGTTTCCCATCGAGAGACCAGATTGCCAGGCAGCGCTGATGATGTATTCACCTTCATATTCGTAGCCGAAGTCGCGTTGGAAGGCTGGTGTTGCGTAGAGGTTGCCGAGCAATTGAGGGTCTTCAATATGGAGATGGGGAAACTGTCAGCTTGTGTATAATACTTCATGTCAAATATTATCGAAATACTTCATCTGTCCACAGCACTGATTTTCGAGAGAGACCACGAGTAGTAACGCTGCCGATGATCGATTGTTCCATTATCAGCACTGATTCACGTACCAAAAGCCAGCATAACAACCCCAAGCGAGAAAAACACAGACCATCCAATCGCCTTCGGATACAACCTCACAGCAGCCACAAAACCCAAGCTCTTCTCCGCTTCAACAGCCTCGAGGACCGCCTCATCTCTGGGCACATCGGCCGTAACTGGCGAAACCACAGCGTCTTTGGTGGTGTCCTTGACATCCATTGTCCCGTACTTCGACGTGCCGCCTAGAAGTCGATAGCTTTCGCACATCTTATCATGGAGACAGCGCGATGCGGAGTCCTATATAACACTGCAGGATTCAGGAAGGACACTAACCTACGAACGGGATGTTTGGTGCCGCTATTCAGATAAGGTTGTGAGCTCGATCACTTGCCTGTTGCGGCGACGTCACGTGAATTAGCAACGGCACCCCTGATCCTTATCAATGTCCAGCTGCGAAGCTGGTGGTCAAGTCTTGCAGGATAGATGGGAATGGTCGTTCGACTTCGGCCAATGATCAAGACGCCTGTAGTGGCTCTACTTGTAGTCGGTGTACGCTTGTCGTCGTTCTGTATCGACAGAATTCCAGTTTCTGATGGCCTGCAAGAGCATCTCGCATTGGTACGAAGAGATTCTTGTACAGATAGTATACAACCACGACCCTATTGACTTTCTACCTCCCAACCCTCGCCATAATCTCCCTACACCGCTCCACAGCCTCCCTCACCCTTACCCTCTCCTCCAACCCCTCATCCCTCAGCTTCCTTGGCCTAGCCCCGCTCTCTACAATTCCTCTCATCCTATCCTCAGCCGCCTTCAAAACCCTCCTTCCTTCCTCCCTAACACCAGCCTCCCACTTCTCCCTTTCTCCTTCCCACCTCCTCTGCAACCTCCGTAAGCTCCACACCAAGCCCAGCGACGCAACAGCGCCGGCCTCAAACAGTGCGCCAGAGCCAAAGAGGCCCATTGGAAAGGACACGTAGAGAAGACCTGCCAGAGCAGCGGAAAAGGAAGACGTAGATAGAG
>JAWDJW010006434.1:0-10916 GCA_033119265.1 Coniosporium uncinatum
GTGAGGGCAAGGATCAGATACCGGTGGGCATGTCCGAAATGTCGTTCAATAGCTGGGAGCAGGAGCGGCAGAAGGGTTTCCACAAGATGATTGAGATGATGTCCAAGTCTCAGAACTGAGCGTTGAATAATCTCAGTGCTCAGGCACGATCCGTGCAATATGAAAACTCATCACATTTTGCTTCCGGTATCTGTCTTCTTCGTCGTTGCTTTCCTACTCGTCGTGCGTCACGCACACCGTTACCTCCGTCAGCCGCGTCTTACTCCTATCTATAAACCTCGCCTCATCGTCAACAACCTCCTCCAAGCGCCCAGCTATCTTCGCAAACCACGCATCCTTATGCTCCGTATCGCGGAATACAAGCTCCGTCACGGCGTCAAAGTCAACAGGTTCCGCAGCCTAGAGAGTGCTCTCGCATCAGCACTGCCAGTGAGAACGAATGCCTGGAGCTTTATCACGGGGGGAAAGACGGAACAGGGTCCTCTGACCTCCTTTGTCGGTTTAGCAACAGCCGACTCATGGTTCATGAATCGCCTCTTATACACCACTGGATGCGCATCGCCTGTGATTTGTATGACGAGAGGCATATGCTTCTGCTCGTAGTAGTCCTTGAACTGGGCGTGGGAAAGGTGTGGTGCTTTGCACAAAAAGGCGAGGATATTGACCGTCATGACGTCGAAACTGTAAGTTAGTATTTCCCGTCTATTCGCTAAGACAACGGAACGGGACGAGGAGAGGAAGCGGCTCAGTTTCGCCAAATCGTTGACGGCGGAAGTCACCTATACATGTCTTCTCTCCACCATCGTGATCTGGCTTCTTTACCCTTCACGGCAAATACTCAAATCTCGGCATGCATGATACGCTTAGTCAAGCGACTATACGAGCTACTAGCTTGATTCGGGATACGATACGCTTCGTGAGTTGCGTACTAAACGTACTTGTGGATGCACTATATTGTGTTGGCGAATCACGGCTGCAGACGGGGATATGTCACGTGGTGGTTCCTGGATCTCGTTCTCCGAATCAAGGCTTGCTGCTTCGGGAGACTTTTCAGAATTGATATCGCGAAAAAAAAAAAGGGCGAAACTTCTAGATACTACATCTTACCAGAGAGCATTGATCGCCTTCTCGATTCGATCCTCGCTTCCGTGTACCCGCTGCTGTTGTCCCTCATGTGAATCCATCAAAGAGTGCGTTAATCCCCTAAATCGCTCCCATTGCTCATCGATGGTCGTCGGCGGGAATCGATCTGGACCAGCGAGCCTCAGCAACGGGTTCCCAGGCGGTCAAACAGAAAGGGCGAGAAAGCAGATAAGAAATGGTCTCAAGCCATACTCATCTCGAATCCAATTCCTAAGTGATCGCTCTCACGGCTCCCCCACGTCGTAAGCGCATCCTGCCACTTCTGCAACATCGCCATTGGCCAGACGAAGTACCGTTTTGTACTGCTGTCAAGGCTGGCATGGATCGTGTTGAGCCAGGAGATAAAAGTTGTGGGTGGTGGGGAAGTGTCCCGGTCGCTCCATGTGAAGGCGACGACGGTTTGCATGAGGACTTGGAATGTCATGAAGTGGCCTAGCAGGAGCTGGGAGGTGGAGTCGGTAGGATTGATTAGGGTGTGGAAGTCCATGTTCGAAAGTTTAGCGGGGATATTGTACATATCGCAGAGGGAGAGGTAGGCTGGGAGCGTGTTGTCAGTGCGCGCTCGTAGCATGACATGAGCAGCTTGCCTGCAGCGGGTGCTTGATAGCAGAGATTGACGACGTCGATCATCACGTTGAGATAGTCTACGTGGACTTTCGTCTGACACAAGGTTGTTAGAGCTCTAAGAGAGGCCATGGCTTCGTCCAAGAGAGCTGGGTCTGCTTCGGTGACATGCGCAGCATTGATCCGCTCCATCATCATCACCAGGTGCTTCTGCTCGGAGAATGGCTCGAAGGCGGAGTCGGGATGCCTATCCACGGTGTTGCGCTCCGAGACCAAAGCGCAGCCCCTTATCATAGTCATAAACTCCATCAGACCGTCCTCCATATAGGACGACTGGAAGGTCAGCGCAAGAAAGGCCGCAAAGCGTGCGTCGACTTCCGCTTGCGTGGCTGCGGGTCTGGAAAGCGATGCGTTTAGCTTGCTAACTGCCTGAACGCGATGGGAGAGAGCCGCTGATGAGAGACTCTCGCTCGATGTGGCGTTGAGGTGCGAAGCTGCAAGGGCAAGCATGGAATGTATGAGGAAGTCATACTGGGAGGTGTTTAGCAAGTTGAATAATGTTGTAGAAGTTGGTCAGCTCCGTACATGATGCGCAAAAGCCGGTATGACGTTCACCCAGACGTGGTCCGCTCCGACTGGCAGATGTGGATAGGCTCGGGAAAGAAAGTGATGGAATAGGTGCATATCAATCAAAGAGAAGGTCGTAGGAGTGGCACTCAGAGGTGGTTGCGGAGTTTGAGGAGACGCGTATTGGAGAGCCATCGCTGCGCCTGGCATAGAATATTGGCATAACAGACCAGCTTTGACACAGTGATGGCATTGTGGCCGGTTCTCCTGACACTTAATCTTGCGTTTCTTGCAGTTGAAACAACCCAATCGACTCTTTCTATGCCCTTTCCGTGGACCAGTCTTCATCGGAGACAGCTCAACACTGCCACATGACGATTTTGAAAGACTCTCGGACGACTCTGACGACTCCATGAAAGACTCTGTACTAGCGAATGTAGTGCCAGAAACAGGCAGGACGCTGGTAGTGGTGCATCCTGCACGAAGATATAGATGTCGAAGTACTCTCCGTATCAGCGTGTCCCACTTACATTTCGTGTCTGCCTTGCGGTCGCAACATGCAGTTTCGATGTGAGTGGAGAGACCAAGGCTCGTATTCTACATCGCTTGTCCCTGGTTGTGCCCTATGCAGGATGTCGGCTATGCCACCACTCGTGCAAGCCCTCTACGTGTATCATGTGGGCGCGACAGCCAACGTGTGACTGCTGCAAAGCTAGCTCTATGCTGCGCCATTCATCTGGTGTCACTGATGTTTTACTGACAGGTACGTCGTGTCTGCCCATGCGGCCGTAATTTCCACCCAAATACGGCCGATCAGGAGTAGAACGGTCAGCACGTGATGACGTGCCTGAATTTAGCATCATAACGTCGCTCACCTCCTCCTTACGTCCTCCAAACGTCCTCTGGGTCGAGTCACACTCGAGTTCACAGCAGTCGGTTACGCGGCAGCCTCTAGGCAGCTACTTAACAGCTCTCTACAAGCCAGATGACAGGTTGGCTTCATTACCGGCCCCCAGCAGAGACCTCTGACCGGCTCGTTCTGCCAAAGCTTGGTTATCTCACAAGGCTGTCAGTGTCCGTTCGACTTGTTTACTACACTTAGGGGCTTCTTTTTGACTGCTGCCTGCGACACGCTCTGGTCTCGTTGCTGCTTCAGCCGACTCTGATAGAACGACACCAATCGGTACGTTCAACAGCCGGGGTTTATAAACCTGTGTACAGTTATACACAGAACGATCTCTGAGCGACTATATTCCCACATATCTTACCGCGTTGTACGCAATGGGTACATGACACTAATATCGTGATTTGCTCCCGCTATGCGCAGTACTCGCATCCCAGATTCGCTTGATATCTTTGCGGTGCAGCGAATAGCACTGCAAATGGCTGAAGTTCCTTCAGATTTGACAGTTGAGACAAGTGGCAGACCCTTTTTTGCCCAATCGTGCTATCGTTTAGGATCTCTTGATAGGGATGGGCACCATCTCCGCAGACTGTGGGGTATTTCTTCAGACTATCGAGGACCGCGGGTGTTCGCGTCAGATTGTTATGCATCCAGCTTCCGAGTCAAGACATAGCAATCTTCTCCCATAGCTCATTTGGTGTCCAACATGAGCCGCGAGTGTGATCACAGCTACCGAGACGCCACCAGACTTTGCCGGGGTCAAGCAGTGTAGAGGCGTTCTTCAACTTGTGAACGATACATGGTCGACCGAAAAGTGCCAACCCCATCTTCGACATCCATGACTTACTGACAGGCCGCCCAGAGTGACTGCACCGGCGTCTGGCCGCTGATATACGCCAGTCGGCTATATACCGGTGGTGAGATGGGTCCTTATGGTGGAGTCGTATGATCTCAGTCCCGGGACCAAGCCGCATCACTTCAAAACACTACTTCACCGTCGCCCCAGGTTTGCACTGTGCGCCGGGTTCGCTGCTAACTCCCCTGCCGCTCTCTGCCCAGGGAGCTCAGCCGGTATTTGCATATTCGAAGTGTACGGGTTCCCAGTGTCTACGCTTCCATAGACTTTCATCATATGTGTAGCGCGTCGTTCCTTGATCAGCAGCCACCCCAGGAACGCTACGGACAGCAGCGTGATGAAGAGTGGCATGCTAAGTCCTGCACCCAGGCCAAGAAGAGAATCTGCGTTGTTGCATGCGCTAGCATTGCACGACGCAGTGTTGTCGGGTGGATCGAGCGTACTGGGAGGGACGAGATGAAGCTTACGAAAAGGAGTAGAGAGGATGTAAGATGGAGCAGGGACATGGTACGATCCAGATCAAGGAGATATTGAGAGGAGGGGACAACTAAATCTAAAGTTTCGTACATGCAAAACCAGAGAGTAGACAGCCGAGTGTATGTATCTTCCACTGCCGCTTTCTTTCTGTACTACCCACCATATGCTGCACCTTCGTTGGGGCCGGCGGCTATGGGATGCGTCATACGGACTGTGCTACGTCGGCCTTAACATGCCTAGAAACCCCTGGCGATTCGCTCTTACTGATTTACGAGCGCTGTTTGGTCCCGCGAACATCCTCAGGCATGTATTGATCGACGAGCCTTAGGATTAATCGCGCGATGCACTGCTCTGCATACGCGATGGTCAATCCTCAGTAAATTCTGATCAAACAGTCTCGTAGCTGCCAATAGTCGACGTGGATCTACTAAGAACGCACCCTCGCTGTTGCGGAGACGAGAAAACAACGCCGCGCACATTCTCTTGCTACGACGCGCGGTATCGGCAACGTCTCTTACCAAGCAGTGTGTCCACCATCAATAACGAGATTGTTGCCCGTCATAAAGCTACTCGCGTAGCTCAGCAAAACAGTCCCGCGCTCTTGAACTCATCTGGCGTTGCCAACCTCCCCAACATATTATCTTTCTCCCAGGTCTCCTGCAGACTCGGCTCTTCCTTGAAGTTCTCCAAGACCATGGGCGTGATGATGTGTCCCGGACTAAGGCAGTTAACGCGAATACCTCCCGTACCGCTTGGTTGCACGGGACCCACTCCATGGCAAGATTCTTCGCTAGCTGTATAACGGCCGCTTTCGAGGAGTTATAGACAGGACAGAGAAGACCCTTGTTGGCTACCATGCCGGACATGCTTGCGATCAAGCATATACTGCCGCGGCACTTATACTTAATCATTTGCCTTGCTGTCGCAGTAGCACTCATGAAGACGCCGGTGTAGTTGATGTTCATCATATCCATCGCGTCCTCGACGCCATACTCAACTGCGGGCGTAACTTGCTGCACCCCTGCAGCGGCAATCATGCCATCTATGCGCCGGTGCTTGTTGGCGATGTCGGAGATGACGTCGTCGAGGTTGTCGGTGTTACGAACGTCTACTTGGGCGTAGTTCAACTCACCTCCAAATTCAGGACACCTCGTAGAATTCGTCGTCGGGGGCCTCGAGACGGTCGAGGCAGTACACTTGTAATCCAACATTCAGCTGGACGTAATACTATCGATTACTCTAAAACCTGCTGACCTTTCCCTCCTGCTTCTACGAGCGCTTCAGCCATCGCAAGACCGAGGCCCCGCGCTCCGCCTGTAACTAGGTAGACACCGCCAGCGAGATCGAAATCTAGGAAGCGCTTGTTGCCAATGCTGGGGTGTGCCTGCCGCTTCGGCTGCTGTAAACTACGCTCGCTCTGGGGACCGAGAGCTGCATTTTATCCTGCTCGTGCTAACATGTTCGCATCGTGTCTAGCTGTGGTGACTGTGCGTATCCGTTGTGATCGTGACGAAAGTGTTGTGCGAAGTGAAGGAGAGAAAAAAGGCTTGAGAAGATGACGAGCTGCTTTTTGCGAGCGTGTGGTATACATGATTTGTATGTGTATTTACACCACATGTAGTTGCTAATTTGCTGGTCACTTTATAGCCATCCTATCGTGGGCATGAACGTTTGAACAACGAGGCAGTGAGGATGCGATAGGAATGATGTAATGGCTGCACGCATCAACAGGTCCTGGCACAAGCAAACCATGAGCACCGCATTATCACTCACCGAGCAAAAGCATGTTGGGAGAAGATCCACAAAAGTGATGGATTGGACGATAGAGTTGTCCCTTCAGAAAGGAGGAGAGACATTGCAGCCAAGAGGTCCGTGCAATAGGACCGGACGTTTCTCCGGTCCGATCAGATTAGCGGAGCGGAGTGGGATGATCGAAGCCTTGTGCGACTGTGCCCAGAGAAGAGCCCAAATGACGCAGAATGAATTGAGGCTGCGGCTGTGCCCAAAGAATGAGATCACTGGTACGTTGGCACACTGCAATCTACAAGGTGAAAGATGTTGATGTATGTTATATTCAGAAGCTTCACGTCCAACACATTGAGTGAGCGTGTAGGAAGCGATGGTCTACAATTGGCTCCGACTCGCAACACCACACGAACACCGTATCAAAAGCGTCTATTGACATCAAAGTCTAGAACATCGGTGACACCGGAATCATTGAACCATAACCATGCTTGTAGTGCCTCAGTCATCTATCTCCATGGGTCACGTCACTGATCATCACATTTATTACTCCAGCATCATGTCTCATCTATCCTAGTTTGTCCATGCCCTTCCAATTTCGCTGGTGGACTCCCGGGCAGCTCTCTTGCTACTGCAGAGTCATCGGTGAGCTCTTTTGCTTCCTTGGTCCGATCGCTCAGTTCCGGTGTACTCCAATCTTGCACGCTTCCGCCCGTCGCGGTAGCTTGCCGTCTGTACCTTCGGTAGGGTAGGTAGCCTACTGCTACAAGCGCGAGAAATCCTAGCGAAATTCCAACTCCTATACCAGCTTTCGCGCCTGTAGAAGTACCCGCGCTCTCGGACTGCGAGAGTGAGATTGATGATGTGCTATTCGTCGCTCTGTCGCCAATTGCAGCTGATTCGGAAGCGTCAGAGGTTGTCGCTGTCGGAATTTCACCTTCCTGAAACCGCACGATGATCGGAGCCGCCGTAAAATACCCCGCAAATCCGTACGAAGTTGCGGCGATTTCAGCGACCACGGTGGTGTAGGTAGTCATTGTGTCGGTAGCAGAGGGGGTGGTGACAGAGATGGAATCGCTGGTCGAGGAGAGTTGCGTCCGGTTGTAGATAAAAGTTATAAGTTTGTCGAGGACAGTGCCAAAGCACGTCGTTGGGCTGGTACCACTTCATAGTCTTGTAGTGTAGATATCAGCGTTTCTGACTTTATTAACTTCGGTCGTCTGTTCGAAACACACAGTTGACGTACGACGGACAACAACATTGCGCTGTTGTCCGATTTTCAACCGCTGTTAAGACTGCCGGCCATCCATGTGGACAAATCCCAGGACTGAACTGCGGTATTATCTGATCGCTACACCAGTAACTCGAAGGCCATTTGGAAGGTACGCAACCTTGGCTTGTGGCATTGCGTGTACAAGGAACAGTGTCTGGCCCTCCAATGAACGCGAAGGTAGTGTAAGGCGTCCAGTGGTATGAGCAGTCGGATGGTGCAGCAAAAGTTGTTGTCAGAAGAAAAAGATTACTGCTGTAAGATTCGAAGCACGACGATAGGTCGTAACCGACCATCGGTATGGTTTTTCGCTGTCGCTACTCTTGAATAATGGTATACAAGCTGGATTCGGAGTTATAAGAGAAGGTGTAAATAGTGGGAAAAGACTCGTAGACGGGCTACAGGAAATGCGAGACCGTAGTACCGGCAGCTGTTCTACACAATCTGTGTCTAAGAAACAACGTAGGCGACCGATCTCGCTTGTTACTTCCCAATCAAGTCACGCAGTATGGGGTCCAATACTGTTGCATTGTATTGGTTTGATAAGACGTGTGGCTTACGCCTCAAGAATTTCGAAAGACCAACTCAGAGTCTGTAAAGCTGATCTGGGCTTTGTGCGTGTGACGTGTTCAAGCACTCTACAGAGTTGGTAGGTATAATTCTGTTCGAACGTGTGTGGTAAGTACAGAGCAGTTACTGGTCCAGATTCCGGAGTGGAGGCATGAAGCCAAGCCCTCCACCTCCAGTTCCTTGAACGCTCTGGTTCAGTCCCTCTCCTTCAACTTGCGGCGCAGCATCATGCACACCCCCAGCACTACGCTCCTTAACATGTCGTCGAAGCAAAGATAGCACTTCAGAATTCTTCCATCGCGCAGGTACAGGTCGATATGCAGGCTTGAACGTGCCCACGGTCTGAGCCCACTCACCTTTCGCCGGCTGGCGAACACGCTCCTCCTTGCCCTCCATCGCTTTCCCTTGTGCTTCAGGTGCTGCCAACCCAGGTCCAGCGCCTTCAGCATAAGCGAGCGAAGTAGGTGTAGGTTGCTGCGTAGCCCAGTAGTAAATGTCCCAATCGTTCTCGTCCAAGAAAATATCATATTGCTGCAATTGTGTAGGTGTCATGTCTTCGAGATAAGCATCGGCGAAGGTGGAAAGGAGGAGGTCGGACTCTAATGTCCCTCTTTTCCTGCTTTGGTCTGCGACAAACAGAGAGGTCAGCACATAATACTACAGAAAGCGCAACGAGTCTGTAGAAACGAACATAATAGCCTTGCGCGGGTGGTGTTGACATCCTCCCCTGTGCGGCGAAGTGGCTCTACCTTGAATGTGCCGCCTTCTATTTCTCCGACGTCTAGATCGGCGTTGACACCAGAGTCCGGTGCTGGCTTCTGGGTCTGACCCGTCATCCGGTCTGTGTTCTCTGGCACCGAATCTTTGGGCACAAAATCGCCATCAACGGAAGATATCAGCTCCGGAGGCGCAGAGTCTTTGCCGACGCTAGGCAGCTCGTTCGCGATGGTTGAGTTCGTGTTGGTCATATGTGGGTTGAGTGGCTTTTCCATCATTTTCTGCCTGTGGATGTCCACATTGTCGTTGTGGCGGTCGTTTGGGAAGATGTTCTTGCTGTCATTGAAGCGCGCTGTAGAAGTGCTGAACGGACGAACATAAGATGCTGCAAGTCTCGAAGACCGCACGACGAGTCGCAAAGAGGCCATGATGTAGCACGTTTCTAATTGAGGAACGGAACGGTGATGAAGGTGAAAGCGGTCGATTGGAAAGCTGTTTGACGCGCTCTATCGGATTAATCTACGACCTCTCGTCGACGTCACAACCGAGGTCAGTGCAAACGCTGCAAACTTGGTGGGCCGCAGAGTGGCAAAAACATAGCTCAGGAGCAACGTCCTTATTCCGTTGATGCTGTTCCTCCTAAAATTCATCAAGAACTGTCTGCATCAAGCCACCATTGAACCTCAGCAGTCGTCAAGCGTAAGGATCGGACAAAGCAATGTCGCACGAGTCTTCTCAGCAAGGTAAGCAGCCTAACGATGACAGGCGATACTTCGTGTAGTCCTTTCATTCTTTCCAGTCTTCTACAATCTCTTTGTTTCTTTGTCGGCCGGCTTGGCCTATTATTGCTACATTCCAAGTTCCCGCCTTCTTTGCGGAATGCAGAAGTTGCAGCTGAGGCCCCGCGACAAGAGACCTTCAGTGTGCAGCATCAAGGTCTTTTGGCAACCTGCTTCCCTCTAGATGAACCGTTTCATCGATATCAGAGTCCTCGAATGTATGAAGTCTGTCAGTTTGCCGAAGGCCCATTTGGGCGCATTGTCAGACAAACAAAGGAGGGGCGTGGCGAGTCTCGCAAAAGGTGTGGCTGCAACCGGAATGCTAGCCTCAATTCCTCACCCGTGCGGCTGGCAGTCTTCTCGATTTTGCCTGGTTGGCATCGTTTGGCAGTCTGGCAAACATACTGCTCTACCATGCTCGGCCGACTGTATGGTACATTCCCGATATGGTGTCTATCTTTCGGTACGGTACACTTTGGAATGCACTACCCAATATCGGAGGCTGGCTAGGCGTCTCCAATGTTGCTATGCAGGGTATATATCCATATTTCACTGTTCTGTTTGCTTCTGTTTGTTATACATCTCGTGCGTCGTTCTACGCTTCCTGCATTACCCGCCTGCACGTTGCCTGCAAGGTACAGATTCCATCATCAGAAACACGCGCATCCACCACCAGCGCATATCACGTGCAATCGCAGCGCCCCAGATATGGCTTTGCTACGTCAACACAGCGACTTCTCAATGCGGCCGTCCGACAAAGGACTCGACTGGCGCGAGACCTGCGATGACCTCTTTGATCAATGGATCGAGTCTGATCTGTTCCAGATGAGCGACGAATCAGAATCAGCGGAACGCAGCAGTTTCGATGAGGTCCCAAATCTCTTTGACAGCATCACGTCGTCAAATGGAAGTGATCACGTTGACACTTCGCCTATACCCGAACTGGACGCAAAGCTCATCGAATCAGACGAAGCTTGGCACTCCACCCTGCAGCGCCTGCTTGAGCAAAACCTAGGCTCTACCTCTTCCGCACTGCAAGGCGTGCCGACCTCGATATACCCTGACTTACGCGGCAGGGCTGCGGTGTCGGATTCTGAGTTGTTCAGTTCAGAAAGGAATTTGCCTGATATAGAGTCTGCCATCCTCACCTCATCCACGCCCGTCTCCCCCCTTCACTCGCCGATCGCGATCAGGACAAGAAGAAAGCTCGCTTGTGTCCTTTCAGACGCCGCAAGCAGAATTGGCTCTTCAGGAATCCGAAAGACCTCCCGCAAATCGAGCATCTCGCCCAGGATGCTGAGCTCATCACATACTCGAACTGGTTAT
>JAWDJW010006435.1:0-10885 GCA_033119265.1 Coniosporium uncinatum
CCTGCAGAAGTTAACAGAAGCTTCGAAGAACCAGCAATGTACGGTTCGTAGACGTCGCGTACCAACCATCCACGCTCTGTCCATTGCCTATAAATGAGGTCTCCCCAGCTCCCGAGCCTGCTCTTCCTTTCCTCACAATCAAAAAATCTTCACAACGTGAACTCTTGCGCGATTCCAACGCACTCGCGTGACATTTCAAACCCACCATACCATCCACATATTAACCATCCGACAACATCATCCAACCATTTAGACCAATAATGTCTTACTCCCAAGACACCTCTTCCCTCTTCTCGTCCTCCTCCTCTTCTTCTTCTTCCTCCGCCGGCGCTGCCACCACGCCGACAACAATAACAACAACAACCTCCTCGCCGCCGCCATCGCCGTCGCCGCGCCTCTGCGAAGAAGCCACCGCCCGCCTCTTCCGCCGCACCTTCTTCACGCCGCACAGGCACGGCGTGTCCATCCTCCCCTCCTCCTGCTCCGCCTCCTCCTCCTCCGCCGGCGACTCCGACTGCGAAGATGCCACAGACTGCAGCATCTGCCTCCTCCCCCTCTCCGCCCCCACCCATCACCCCCACTCCCCCGCCTCCCGCCTCGACGCGCACCGCCCGACGATGGCCAAGTCCTGCGGCCACATCTTCGGCCGCGCGTGCATCGTCGGGTGGTTCCGCGCCGGCGGGCTCACGTGCCCGATGTGTCGGGTCCCGCTCTTCAGGACGGACCAGGCGGCGGATGTGAGGAGGGCGTTTGGGCAGAGGGTCGTCGCGTTGGATGCGGAGGGAGAGGTGTTGGGGGAGTGGGATGAGGAGGTTGGGGGTTGGATTGACTTCGAGGAGGAGTGAGGGGATGGGGGTTCGGGTAGATGGGGGGGAAAGCCGAGGGGTCGGCGGACTCAGGCTTGAGTGTGGGGGTAGGGTAGCGGGGGCGAGGCAGTGGGGACTGCAGCTCTGGAGGATGGTAGGGGCGCAGGAGCGAGGTAGTGAGGACTGCAGCTCAAGGGGAGGATCTGGGACGTCTTCGGTCGTACGTTTTGGTGCTTGGGTTGCGTTGTCTTGTCGTCCAGCCGTCGTTGTAGAGCAAGCTGAGGATGCTCGTGACAGTGACAACATCTGCAGTTGTTTTGTGGCGTTCGGGTTGCTGTTTCTTGAAGCAATTTGGGACCGCGTTACGTTTTGGACGCCTCGTTAGTAACTGCGTCGAACGTTCTTTGAACAAAGCCTTTACTCACGAATTTTTACAATCTTAATGGAAACAGAAACTGATATAACACTTTACTTGACTTGTAATGACGACGATGTTAATGCGAAATAATGACCAAGATTGGCGCAAGTGCGATGGCAAAACACCGACGAACGGTAGCTGCCTACATGAATACGATATAGCTATGGTGCAGGGGACGCGGGGATAATCAGATTGCATTGACACAGTCTTACTGACAACACATTCCAGAACACACGAGGAAAATGTAGAGTCGTGATTGCGGTATGTTGTCTAACGTACTGACATCAGTGCGAAGGTTTTTGGCGAGCACACTCTTGGGGTTGCGTAGGAAGAGTTCGGACACCAAGAATGTAGCATCCGTACTGAAACTTCCGTCGTCGAACACGAACAGGAACTCGCACCCATTATCTCCTGGCTAATAGAGTGAGGCAAATCAGGCGGGCAGAACCACACGCCTCCTGCTTTTAGATGTCCACCATGGTCTGTCCACTAGTATCAACAGAGCTAATGCAGACGGTATGCTAAGAATAAAAGACCACTCGCTGACCTGGTGCCAATGAAGTTCGTGATAGGCGTTCGGCTCGAGTCGCATGTCAGCGCCCGCCATCGAAGTAGCCACAGGTAGTTCGTTGATGTTCTGTTGTCGGGCCCATCCTGCACCTTTGAGACCATGCTATTGTGGCAAAGGCCAAGGGGCCAAACTGCGTTCGGTACTCGACCCATGTCGGAAGTTGGCGGAATGTACAAATCCGGATCAACTTCTCATATTGCGTCGTTCCTGTGGGCTGTCGTCAGTCCAGTGTATAGAAATTGTATATCGGAGTCAGACATGCGTGGCCCAGGATTTGTAGGGTCAGTCATCCCACCGCGGATGGGTAGAGGATTATTGACACTTGCAATGTCAATGAAAAGTCCTAATTCAGGATCCTCGCTCTGTCCAGGAAAGGGAGTTCGAAATCTGAGGAAGGAATCTCCGTACTCGGCCAGCCCTGCGGAAGAGGACCACCAGACTTCTGGTATCTAGCAAAAGAAGGAGCGCCATGAACAGAACCTGCTGAGCCAGGTGGAACAACGGGAGTCTGATACGCTCTTTCCAGTTGGAGCAAATCAGCACGCGTCGCAGTGCGTGATGGTATGAGTGGGAACATGGACGAGAGTCGTTCCAAGCGTTCGAGCTTAGCTTTGAAGCTGTGTCTGAGGTCTTCCATCTCGGAGGTCAGTTGGGTGGCAGGCTTGCGTTGACTTATGACACGGTCCAATGGGAGAAGCTGTGTTTCCTGCGCTAGTTGCTGGACGGCGAGGCTTGTGGTGGTGATAGACTTCTAGCTGGAAGTGATCCGAAACGCTTTACTGCGATAAGCTTAATAAGACATTAAAGATCTCCAGGGAACAACGTGGAGTGACGAAAGCGCGCGGAGCAATTACTTCATGTCCCTCAAGACCCTGGTGGTGGTTTCGGAGCTTGACTGGGGATCACGTGCATTAAAAACCGTACTTTGCCGGAACAAGCGGCTGCACATGTGCGATCGAGCACGTACAACAACATTGACATGCTTTGAACAGTGATCACTCTCGAGCCTGGTAAAGGGAGTAGGCCATGGTGTTTGAGTCGTCTCCGGATGCATACTGTGCTTCTTAATCCAGGAAGCCCATCTCCTCGTCCATAATGCCCGCCAAGCCCTGAGCACGACGATGGACGCCGCTGTTGATAGGAGGCCAGGCTTGCTGTCGTTTTCGTAGCTCTTCCGACTCCGCGATAGCGGCCGGTAGATTGCTGCGACCTATTAGCAGTATGAGGAATGCAAAAGTTGACGGAACCCACCGCAGTCTCCCATGGACAACATAGCCCTGTTCTTGCAGAGCCTCTGCCAGTTCAGTCTGATGATCATCCAGTAGAGAAGGGTTTGGTACGACGATAAGAGGGACGCCTATGCGAAGGGCGTCCAGGATGGACCCAGAGCCTAGATCGTATATCAGAGAGAGTTTGATACAAGGGCATCAGATGAATACAACTTACCTGCATGACTGAGGACGACTCCTTCAGCAGATTCCCTGCCCTTTTCCTTCGTACCTTTGGCGGCTCTCATCTCCTCGCCTAGACCTTTGCTGTTGAAATCAAAACCTCGTGTTACTATACTTTTGAGCTCTTGTCTGGAGGACAACTCTTCGAAGAGCCTCTGCCCATCTCTTCCATACTGAACGAGAAGATCTGTATAATTTGCCGCAGCAAGTGCAACGATGAAGTCTGGCTGGAAGCAAGCTTGGATGAGAGCATCAAAGGAGGCGGTGGCTCCAATTGTAACGAAACACACCTTTGTAGGCTTAGACACAGACGACATATCTTTACACTTTCCAACAAGAACCTCCAACGAGTGCGAGTAGAACGTGAGGTAGACGGGAGTTGTCGGTACAAAGCTGAGGCTCAATAGGAAGGTTTGCGGGAAGAGCCGCAGTCGCATCCAAACTCATGCCAAGACGAAGCTTTCTGCATCTCGGAACAGGAAATCATCATCGCCAGACGCGACAAAGCAACGACCTCCGCATCAATGGCCACTGCGATCAAACGCCTGCATTTTCAGGCCTGGAACTCCGCACACAGAGCGACTTTTCGAACGAGACCTGCCGTGCAAGCCCAATGGCAGCGACCGCTTTCCTCCACCCCCGTCCGCTTCGCCGATGACAACCCTAGAAGAGACCTTCCCGGAGCACACGAGGAGTCTCAATTCCACCAGAAGCCCGCCAACTTGGAGAATGCACCGGCTGCAGCAAGTGAAAACATGGACGGAGAGAAGGCGTTGGCTGAGATTGAGCGCACAGGCGAATCCGGCGCGAGGCAACTGAAAACCGTGGAGGGATGGGACGAGGAATTTGAGAGCGACGACATCACATCCTTGGGCCACGGCGAGCTCGAGCAGCATCGAGAGATCCGCGAGTTCATGCGATACGCCGCGTGGGAGCTACCCCTTCTGAGCAGTAAGATCTTCCTCCTCCAGAAACACTACACGAATCTGTTTGATTAAACCATCACACAGAACTCGCGACCCCCTTCGAACCCCCCACGGCATCCGCCCCTCTACACTTCCGCTACACGACCTACCTCGGCGAATCCCACCCCGCCGAAACCAAAGTAGTCCTCCAATTCTCGCCCCTCGACCTCCCCGACCTCTCCCCGCAACAACGCGACAAGCTGATCAAACTCGCCGGAGTGCGGTACAACCCTTCCAAACGCCTCGTCCGCATGAGCAGCGAATCCTTTTCTACAGTCGCGCAGAACAAGCGCTTCCTGGCCGAACAAGTCGAGGCCCTCATCGCAGAAGCGAAGAACGCAAAAGACATGTTCGAAGACGTGCCGTTCGATTTCAGACACCACACGTCGAGGCCGCGGCTCCGGTTTCCGGAAAAGTGGAAGATGACCGCGGACAGGAAAGCGAGGTTGGAGGAGGAGAGGATGAAGGCCATTGAAGCGGAGAGGGAGAAGACGAGAGGCAGGCTGGTGGATGGCGAAGAGGCGGTTAGGGTTGCGTTGCCGTTGCCCAAGGCGCAGGAGGAGGCTGTGCCGATGTTGGTGGGGTTGGGGAGGCATAGGAGGCATAGAAGACATTAGACGTGGTGTTTATCGTGATGGGGGAGAAGGGTAGCGTGACCCAATGGAGGGTGTGTCTGTCTGTACAGTATCTGTGGATCAGCCAATCGTATAGCATAACATCGCGTCGTGAAATCTAGCGTATGGAGCGACTCCATCGCCGTCCGAAACAAAGCCATAACACGTTCGTTCTTGGTCTACTGCTGCGAAAGAGAGGCAAAAGTTGCTCGAACCCTGAGTGGAATCCCAAACAACTACTTACCAAGCGCAAAGACCATCTAAGAAAACCCAAAACTGCTACAGCCTCTAGATCCATAACCCACAGACGCAGGCCACCTAACCCAGAGTATCCAACAGCATCAAAACCAACCTCCTCCCACTTTCATTCCTCCCGCCAAATCAGATCCCACAACCTAGACAACCCTAATCCCTCTTCCCAACAGCAGCACCCACAAATCCCCCCTTCACGCCCAACATCCCAGCACCCGGCCTCCGCTCCCTCAGCCTTGCCGCACCCTTCGACATCTTCTCCTTCCTCGCCTTCTCTCTTCTTACGTGCCCTACCTTCCCAGCAGTATCCGCAGCAGCAGCACTAGGTACACGCTTCTCCTTCTCTCCCTTATGCACCCTCGGTACCTCTTGACCTTGCCCCACGACCTAATTTCCTGCCCTCATGATCTCTTTTCCTTCCCTCACGGCCCCTTTCTCTACTTCCGCGCCCTCTTTTCCCACCGCCGCCGGACTTGGTAAGCTCGGCATACCCCTCGGTATCCGTGGTGGTGAAGACGCCTGCCCAGCGGACCTCGAAGACGCGAGGCCTAGCGCTCCTCGCGGAGGTTTAGCATCACCCCTACGCCGTGGTGTGACGGACGTTGTGGCGAGTTTCTTCTTCGCGTGCGCGTGTGCGGTGGTGGTGATAATGATGTCTGCTGCTTTAGCTGAAGGGGCGGTCGACGGTTTCTGCGGTGCTGCTGATGGCGGTGGTGGTGGTAGATTGACGACGACGACGGCTTTCGGGGCTGCTGGACGGGGTGGGGACGGAGGAGGAGTGAAGCACAGGAGGTCTGTCGGTGAGTTCTGGTCGACTGTCATTGTAGAAGTAGGAGGAGACGTAGGTGGCAGTGTCTGGGTTCGCTGATGCGCTTCGATCGCAGCGCGTGTAGGCGGTTTGAGCAAGGCTTGACCGGGCGTGAATTGAGCGACTGGCTGCTGGGGACGCTCCGTGGCTGGAGCAGTCGAGATAAGAATAGGAATGCTCTTTGGCGGGCTGGTTCTTGACATAGGCAAGACCATTCGGCTTGATGGGCTCCTGCGTGGAGGGGTCTCGCCTGCGGGTACGAAGATCAAGCGTGGTGAAGCTGGTGGCTTGGCAGCCGCAGTAGTGAGGTTAGATGGCTCACTGCAGGTCACGGAAGACGGGGCTGGTGTTGGTGATAAGAGCGGAGTTATCGCTGTTATTGATGGAGTCGGGGGCAGAACCTTGGTCAAGTTGGGCTCCAGATCGGTAGCATCAATCAGGAGGTCTTGAAATGGAGCGGGAACCGGAGTATCGGTGGCAGATCCAGCCTTCTTGAGGACTGTCGGCTGAGCCTGCTGAGTATATGGAAGTCGTGGTCTGAGCGTAGCGGAGAGTTCTGCTTTCGACGCATACAACATCCGAGGCCTCTCAGTGCGCGATGATCTTCTCTTCGGAGTCGCAATAGGGGTAGATACTGTTGACGCTACGCTCTTTGACCCTGTGTTCCTCGATGCGTCAATGTCTGGCTTAATAGGAGACTTCTCCGCGTCGGTTACGGAGCCAGCCGCATGCGTCAACTCAGACTGCACCGAAGACGCAGAGGAGACACTCTTGCGCTTGCTGGTAAAGCTTTCCAGCCAACTCATTCGCTCGCCGTCTCTCAGCAGTGGCTGCACTCTGATTGCGTGCTTGTCGCTCCACCAACGCGGGGCCGTATTAAAGCCTAGTTCCCTGAGCTTCGCTCCGTCTGGCATTTCGTGCTTGTACAAGCATCCCTGTTGCATGTAGTTGCATTCTCCGGTCCGGAGCCAGAAAGTGCAGTACTCTTTCTTCGACGAATCCGGTACAACGCCAGAGGGTGGAAGCCGTCGAGGCCCCGAATGGCTGATTGTTCCGGCAATCTGATGTTCGCTAGCAGCGATACGGTCTACCAGGGCCTGGAAAAAGGAAGTTGTTAGCCATGTTTACCTCGAATAGTGGAAGAGGATTAGGTTGTACCTGGGTCTCATCCACTTGAGCTTGCTGGCTGCGTCTCCAGGATCCTGCCATGGAGAGTGGCGGACCGCTTGGCCGTATTGGCAGCGGCGAAGATGGAGCTGAGATCATGCTGTTACTCTGCGCAGTCTGGAGGTTCAATATCTGTCGTATGGCTGCGTCAGGCGCGCGGAACGAGCGCTGGGTTTGTGGAAAGCCACGATTCCGATGAGACGAAGAGCAGGCAGGTTCGTCGTTCTCTGGATCGGCAAATTGCCCAAGAAGGACCATCCGACGCGTCTCACCTAATTCGGATGATAGAGGGTAGATCTCTTGCTGGATATGCAAAGGAAGCTCATCGACGGGTACGAGTGGAACAGTATCGCCGTTTGCTGATGTGATAACCCAATAAGGGCGAGGTTGCGCGCTAAGACTGATGGGTCTTCTATATGGCGAAGCTGGCGGAGTTAATGCAGCGTCCATTGGTGCACTCCGCAAGAGGGACATAGTGTGGAAGATGCAAGCTGGTGGTGTTTTGATAAGCGTTGCTATATCAGAAGAGTGCGATGCCGTAGCAATAGCAAAAACCGTGAAGCTAGAAGGTGCATTTTAGTTGTTCCTAAGCCCAAGCTGTCAGCCGCAGCCGCAAGACATATGCCAGTTGAGTTGATGCGTCAATCAAAGAGCAAATGCTTCTGACCGAGCCGCATGCATGAATCTGCGCAAGGTCCGGGCATCAGCCATCATGCCAATTGACTTGGTTGTACGCTTGTGATGAAGACCGTCTACCGTTCGCATGTCACTGGCAGTCTCAGCGTATGGAGGTGGCTTGCCCGAGCTGGTTGTACAGCGATACAATGATTGAGAGGATGTCATGTCAACGAGTGACGACTAATAGCGGCTTGAAACCTGCATCGGAAAGCGGCATACCCTCCTCCGAGACGGTGGTACGCATTTACAAACACCGGAATAGCAGCCGTACCGTAACTCAACAGAGCAAAGACGTCGAGCTCCAGAAGATGTGCGGAAGTCCGTATTCGATGCATCACTCTCTAATATCCTCGCTGCCATAGTTTTTGATCTTCTGGTTGAGCGTTCAGAGATGGTGCATCGTGGAGCCAACTAGTAGAACCTCAGTCGCTGCAACAGCGCCCACTTCCAGAGCCATTGACATTGTCATACGTCTTTTGCGCGAGATATGTCTAGAACTTGAAAGCTGATCATGCCGTTTTTGTGCTCCTTTACTATTGACTTTGCGTGGTGTGTCGAGCTTGTCTCTATCGAGCGGCGTCCTTTGGTCCTCCTTATAGGTCAAAAAGCGCTCCACGATAGCACCTCCATAGAAGGCCAGAAAGAGCGAGAGCCCAAGTACGCCTGCTGTCACCGTGCATGCAACAATCCAGAAGACACCTTGGTTTCGATAAGAAAGAGGGCACGAATGATAGTGGTAGAAAGATGACTGTGACAACGGTAAACACGAGTATAGCTTTGCCGTGACCTTCGAGCCTGATATTGAAAAAACTTGTTTGTACTCCCGATATCATGTATCCTCTGACCGGTAGAAATATTGAAGAATCGAGCGCAGAAGATGAGATGAGCTTCTGGTGAACTGAAAGCCCTCTCGTAGGTCCACTTGAAAGCGGAGTGGAGGAGTTTCTCCTTCTACCGTTCAGTCAAGGAAAGGTATGCTGAGTAGCATGGGACTTCGGCTGCCATCGAGCAGCGGCTGGCAAAAAGGAGTAAAGTATCTTCCGTGCTTTGAAAACCGCTCAATTTGATACACTGTATCTTGAAGTTGACGAAACGCCTGTACGATGCGGGTGGGATTATAAGTCAAGTCGCTCAAGGCCAAAAGGGAGCCTTCGGTATACTGTGCGTCCAAGCTAGAGATGTGGATCCAACGGCACTTGCACGAATTGCCTAAATCATCAGTACTCTCTTGAGCTCTCCAGCTCCGCAAGCAGTTCATCCAGCCATACTCAGAAATGAGGCCACTAAGTTGAAGCTGCTCCTGCCGGGTAGTAGACATAGACTTCAGGCTGGGATGAAGGCTGTCAATCTCCCACGATTCTCGAAGATGGTCACGGTCCCCTAGATTTGGCAGTACGGTAGACGAGGAAATCTCTTTGACCTCTAATATGGGTGTGACCTGCGAGGTTTCCGACTCGGGTCTCCATGCTTCGATTCGGACATCGTGTACGAGCAGTTCTGCTGGGCTCAGTCTTCGATTGCGCCAATAAGTTGGTTCCGGCGTTTCTGCCACGCCCATGGCTCAGCGCGCATTCTCATGTGTAGGTCAGCCTTGTTGGTCTGATCTGATGGTTTGACGAGGGCGCTCCCGTGACGGCGAAAGTCCATCGCAAGTTGACGAGCATGCAATCCTGCGCATGTCAGTCCGAGACTCTGGACAATTGAAGGAAATACCCGCGGTATACGGCGAGTAGTTGATGCTGGAGTTGGATAGACGGAGGTACAAGTCATCAAACTCCCGGTTCCTGCGTCACCCAAATGCTAGCGTGCTTTGCACTGCCTCGACGCATCTCCATCAAAACGCTCAACATCTGATACACGCGGCCAAACTACACAGTCCCTCGACCATCATTCTCTTTCCCTCTTTTGACATTCGCCGACACGACCTTAACCAAGCAGAGATATAGGCTACCAGCTTACCTGTCAGACTTGCAATCACATACCAACCCACATCAGAAATGGAGGCCTTCCAGAGCGCCATGACCAGCAGGTCGCTACGGACCGTGAGAGCCGTACGTTTGCTCGAGCCTACATTGTTCCACACTACTCACCCTCTGTAGGAACTTGACTTCCTCTCCGACTCCGGCGTCATCAACCAGCAACAACTCTCTACAATCCTTAGCCAACTTCCCGCAGATGGCGCATCACGCGCAGCATCTGTAGCACCGACTGCCGCCATGAACAACCTCAGCATCCAGAGTCCGCCTCCTCAGACAAGCGGCTACTCTGCTCCTAGCTATAACGAGAAGCAAAACGGCTACTCCAGCCCTAACTACAACGAGAAGCAGAACGGTTACTACAACCCACCGGAACAGGTCTCTGCTCCGCCTCCAGCGTACCCTGCCACTCCAGCACCTCCAGCTCTTGCTCAGGCGTCTGCTCTTTACGCATACAACCCCACTGATGCTGGTGATCTTGCGTTGCTACCCAACGACCGCATCGCTGTGTCGGAGTATATGAACGCAGAGTGGTGGAAGGGCAAGAATGAGCGCACTGGCTTAGATGGCATCTTCCCGAGGAGCTATGTTAAGGTCGTTGAGGACAAGGCACCGGTCTCAGCGCCGTCGAACTATGGAAACATGCCGCTCGATGTTGCTTCAGGGAGTGGCACGCCGAATGACCCGGCTAAGCCGAACAAGGGCGCGGAGATGGGCAAAAAGTTTGGCAAGAAGATGGGTAATGCGGCAATCTTTGGTGCCGGTGCTACTATCGGCAGCAACATCGTCAACGGGATCTTCTAGACTTGATGCGAGCCTAACACTGTGCACATGGCGTTGAATGGTGCAACCTGATAGGGACATCTATGGTCGGACTTGGCGTTTGGGCTTCCTTCATATCGATATCTACGATTTCATCATTTCCGTCGCCGTCATTAATTCCTCTATAGATAGCTCATCCAGCAGTATGAGCATGGATCGATGAAAACAGCCTGACAGCCGCTACTAGCCCTCTCTTACCTTTTGTGCTATGGCATTTCAGTGGTTGACTCCGCACTTGTCTCCCAAAGCCAACCTTCACTACGTATTCACTGACTCTCCGGAGCCTGCCACAGGAGTCCAATGGCTGTTACAGAGCCTTCACTACCCGTTGATAGCAATCAGGCCATACAAAGATGT
>JAWDJW010006436.1:0-10880 GCA_033119265.1 Coniosporium uncinatum
TCAGGTTTACGGCGGGCTTGGAGTGGGACGGTAGAAGCCATTCAGAAGGGATACGGGACGCTTGCTGCTCCTGCTTCCGCTTGGCGATATCCTGCCATGTCTCCGACATCTTGAGATAGTTGGTTGTATCATTGTTGCAAACCGTCTGGGGGTCTGTGGTGAAGCTTTATGCGAACGATGTGGGGAAATTCGTGGCCGAGGCTCACGACGTGCAGTTGACTCACGTGATGTTTGATGGATATGTTTCTCGTACAAAAACTTCGATTTTCCTATCCGAGCGTGCAGTAAATCCAGCGTCTACAGAAATCTAGTCCAGATCCTCAGTCAAGTATTTGGACAATATTATGAGGTCCCGTAAAAGAAGTTATCGCCTCCTTTCTGGACCTTGGACTCGATCAGATAATTCAATCTCCATCATAAACTCCCGTGTGATTGACTCGCAAGACCTCATTGACAAGCTCAAAAAGAAAGCGTTGTTACTTGCGCACTATACTTCTCGCAATATCGAGGTTTGCTCGCAGGAAAGTTCTCACGTGCAGTCGGAGCAATGCGGACGGAGCATCGACACCTGCGTTGCATGGTGTTGACCAGCTTGTGCTAAGACGCATTGTGATAACGCCATGTGCGGATCGCACCGGCAACAGGCAGATTGGTAAATTCAAGTGGCAGTGCATCCGTATTTTCGAAACGCTCAATGGCTGGTGGAAAGAGCGGTCTTTTCTCCACGCTGCTTTGGAGAGCTCATGAAATCATCAATCACCCTAGGCACGCGCAACAGCGCTCATACGTCACCGCCAACGGTAGGTTAAAGTGAATAGCTGCGACATGCAGTAGAAAAGTTAATGTCTACATTAACTCGATCACAACTATTCCGCCCACAGTTTTCGAAAGCCTTTGTCAAACCAGTAGTTTCTCAAATCCGTCCATATCAACTTCGACCTTTCAGTATTACCACAATGTCGTCTTCATCATTCCCAAACACCTCTTCCGCCCCTGGCGAGCAGTTCGAGCCTCGTCAGACTGCCACGAGCGAAGATTATGAGCCTGACCAGTCAAAATCATTGCCCCTGTCGCCGGCCCGCGAGAGGCTCGTCAAAGACATTATCGCCTTGTACAGTTGCGAACCAACTGTCGAGCGCGTCAAGCGATACACGCCAGACTGCGTCTACGACGATCAGTTTGTGTATGCAAATGACCGATACAAGATGGCCGGGCAGTGGTTCGCTCTGCCCAAGCTATTCAAGGACAGCACCAACCACGGGTACCAAGTCATCAAGAGCGACGATCAGATTATTCACTTCAAGAACAAGCAGTCCTGGACATTCAAGATCATCCCCAAGACGGCGATGATTACCGGCCTCGTCACCCTATCGCTAGATCCAGATACAAGGGACTCTGAGTTTATGCAGATAAAGTACCACAAGGATCAGGCCAATGACAAGGACTACTCGCATGAAGGCTTGGGGTTCAACTTCAAGAAGTGGCAGGCAGACAACGTAATGAAGCACATGGACTCTCCAGAGGTGGCGGAGTTTGAGGCCGATAAGGGCGCGGGCAAGGAGCACGTTAGGACGTATGGTACCGGCACTGAGGAGGGCAATGCACCAAAGGAAGACTTCACCAAGCAGTAGAGCAATCATAAAGCGTGCCCAGTATGGATCGATATGGGAAGCAACTAAGATTTCCACACCATCAGATTGAGCCACTCATGATATGTTTTATGGCTTGCCCATTGAGCTCCACTACTATCATTCTTGCATGTCAGATGGATCGCGCTGCCGGATGAACGTGAAACATGGGGCGAAGCTGCTCCATAGATATTGTCCAGGTACGGCCGTTTGTCGGGCTTGGTCGTGAATGACTAGTTATACACCGTATGAATCGCAAGAGACGCCGTCTTGATTCTGACCCAGGGCCCTGTCATACGTACATCATCAGCCATCCATCACTTGTCCTCAGCCCTACGGAATTGGGTCCTTTTTGACACGGACGGCTAACATCTTCAATGTCTCACCCACCATCGTCCGTTGCAGTGCTGGAACCTTGCACCGCTGCCGGACTGCGGCGACCATTGCAGACCTGTCCGCGTCGATGGTCCCCGTCTCATGATCAAGCCGTGGCTGACCCCTCCACACAATCACACTCTTCACTGCGTGCACGATGTCGGCACCCTGCATGAGCCCATCACGGCAGACTCCATAAGCTTCCGTACCCGCCGTTACGTTTGATCTTGGAGTGCGGCAAAATTTCCACACAATTGCGCCATCATTTACTTATACATCATTGTCTTGTAATCACAACTCAACACCCTCTGCATACCGCTCCTCATCTTTTACCCGTCGTCGCCACACCATTGCGGGCCACAATCGCAACCATGTCCACCGAGTTCATATCCTTTCAGCCCGCACCGGGTGACGCTCTCCATGATTACAAGCGTGAGCTGGCCCCATTCGAGCAACCCTCTTCGATCCCTCCGATCTTCATCGATGCCATGTCCGTCCGCGAAGAAGTCTACGTTAAAGAGCAGAAAGTGCCATTAGAAAACGAGTTCGACGACGACGACGCTAGGAGCTATCACTGGGTTGTATACGCCTCCGTGGGCAACAGTAGCTCTAGCGGCAGCGCTCGCGCGTCAGGTGGCGATGTGCAGAGTGTTGGCAGCCGCACACGGAGTACGTCTGGTTCCGGCGTGAAGTACGATGACAACGGTCGGAGAAAGAGCTCTACAACTGCCAGCAGGGTTGCAGTGGGGACCATTAGGCTTGTGCCGCCGCCACATCCACCACATCCAACCCCTGGTTCGAGCCATAAGATTGACAACAACGAGGGTGTGCCGCGTGGAGACATGGACAAGACGGCTACTGCGCCGGATGCGACTGTCCAGATCAACAAGCCAAGCGAAGATCAGCACGAGCCTTTCATCAAGCTTGGTCGCCTTGCGACGCTCTCTGCATTCCGAAGACTAGGTTTATCGAACCTCGTGATAAATGCTGCACTGTCTTGGGCTTCCACCCATCCACAAGAAGTCGCACCGCGCCCCTCGGCTGCGCACATTGAGGAAGCCAAGCTCGAGGGACGCGACGTTCCAGAACCATGGAAAGGCTTGGTGTTAGTCCATGCACAGGAGTCCGTCGAGAAGGTGTGGAAGAAGCACGGATTTGTGAGAGACGAGAAGATGGGCGTTTGGGACGAAGAGGGGATCAAGCATATCGGCATGTGGAGGCGTCTGGAGATTAGGAAGGACTCTCATTGAGCAGCTTTGGCTTGCATGGAGGAAAGACAAAGCTTGCATTTAGAGAGGGTCGCTCCTCTCAGACACGAATGGCGTTTATGGGACTGGATTGTTTCGGTGCGAAGATATCCATCGAAGGTACCACTGGCGCCGTACGGGCCATATGAGACTATGTGAACAGGTCCGCTTCCTTCGTAGCATAAGACGAGATATGCAACTCGTTGTCGGATATATCCGGCAGACTTCATATGAAATTCGAGGGAAGCGTGCCGTCAAAAAGTCAGAGCGTTGACACCAGTGCAAACCCGAATCGATACACTATCCAAGCGTGGTGAGGAGATGTTAGAGCAGACCTCCAATGAGATCGATGTTGCGGCTGTACGATCGCTCACGTAACGCGAGATTCACTGTACCCGATACCAGGCACGTGAGATGTATAGATAAGATTAGATTTCTAGCCATCATGTCAGGCATCATGGAGTTCAGGAAAATGCGCGAAGAGTAAATTCCAGGAGCAAGACGGTCCTTAACGCTTCTGTCCTACCTACCGTCGCTTCGCCATAGACGTCTCCTATTTTCGGGCGGCTTTCGCCCGTCTTCACCTTCGGAAGCCTGCGACTCTCACCATCCGACTGGTCCACCGGACCATGGCATCAGAAGCCACAAACCCACATCACAGCACAATGAGCGCCGTTGATTCGATACCTCAGACCTCGAATGGTCCACGGCGGAAACTCCATGGGCGGGCCTTTTACGAGAGTATCGGCAGCCCCAAAGTAGTCCTTGCGCCCATGGTGGACCAGTCCGAGTTCGTGCGTTCTCTTACAGCCCTCGTCGTCAGCATCTTAAATGTTTCTAACGTGAAACAGGCATGGCGACTACTCTCACGCTCGTTTCTGCCATCAGAGCAGCAATACGCCCTCTTGGCCTACACGCCCATGTTCCACTCCCGCCTCTTTGTCGACACACCACGCTACCGCGACTCCCACTTCCAAGCGTTGAAATCCAGCCCTCTACCCACTCGCTCTCCTATTGCCGACCCAAGTATCTTTCCAGAACAACCGCCGTCTGAAGAGTGCCACCTCGACGGCAACCCCACGAACGACCGCCCCCTCTTTGTCCAATTTTGCTCCAACACCCCATCCGACTTCCTCTCCGCCGCCCGTTACGTAGCCCCCTACTGCGACGCGATCGACCTCAACCTCGGCTGCCCACAAGGCATCGCCAAACGCGGCCACTACGGCGCCTTCCTACAAGAAGACCCCGATCTCATCGTGTCCATGATCTGCACTCTTCACAAGGAGCTCGATGTGCCCGTCACGGCTAAGATGCGGTGTCTGGAGACAAAGGAGCGGACGCTGGAGTATGCGAAGAAGTTGCTGGGGGCCGGGGCGAGTGTCATAACAGTGCATGGGCGTCTGAGGGAGCAGAAGGGCCATAATACTGGGTTGGCGGATTGGAGCAAGATACGCTACTTGCGGGACAACTTGCCGCCGGAGACTGTCATTTTCGCAAACGGGAACATCCTGCAGTACGAGGATATTGAGAAGTGTTTGCAAGCGACGGGCGCGGATGCGGTGATGAGCGCAGAGGCGAATCTGTGCGATCCGAGTATCTTTGCGCCGCGGCCTCCACCTGGGCAGTATGAGAGGGAGTACTGGAGAGGCAGAGATGGGAAGGGAGGTTATAGAATTGATGCGGTTATGAGGCGATATATGGACATCATATACCGGTATGCGCTGAATCAAGAACCACCAGAGCGGGCTCCATTGTTCATCGCCGCGGACGACTCGACCACGGATGAGTCGACCACTGTCTTGAACGCAGTTCCAGGCCCAGCACCAGCGCCAGCGCCAGCGCCAGATGCAAATGGAATACACCCAGCGCCGGCTTCGGAAGCCGCAACGGCCGCAGCGACCGCCACTACCACCGCCAATGACAATAACCGCATCCCCCAAAAACACCCTCTTGAAACCTCCCCCGCAGACAACGACGACCACGACCAGCAGCAACCCTCATCCAAGAAACAAAAGAAAAAGAACAAGTCCAAATCCGAGCGCCGCTCCCAGCCCAAACCAGACTCGCCCAACCTCCTCTCCATGCAAGCGCACCTTTTCCACCTCCTGCGCCCTCTGATCTCGAGGCACACGTACGTTCGGGATGCACTGGCGCGATGTCGGGCGGGTGACATGGACGCTTACGAAGGTGTGTTGGGCATGGTTGAGGAGGTCACTAATCAGGGGTTGAGGGAGTACGCTGCGCACCCGCAGCGTTACGAAGACAGTGAGGCAAAAGCTGATGTAGACGTGGAAAATGCGGCGGCGAAGGAGGAAGAGGAGAAGGAGGAGACTGTGGAAGAGGAATCGTACGAGTCCTCGCTCGCGGCGGTGAAGCGCTGTAAGAGGCCGTGGTGGGTATGTCAGAGTTACGTGAGGCCGTTGCCAAAGGAGGCGATTGAGAAGGGTAGTTTGCAGCTTAGTAGGAAGGAGCTTGCTAGATTAGAGGCGGAGAAGGCGGACAAGGCGGACAAGGCGGACAAGGAGAACAAGGAGAAGGTGGGTGTCGCTGCTGAGGGGAGCGTGGAGACGGTGAGGGGAGGGGAGGGAGAGAAGGTGGAGGTTGCGAGGGAGGGGCTCGTTTGTGGGTGATCTGACTCACTTCTATACAAAGGATAGTAAGCGCAGCATATGCAGTACGTCAGATTGATCTTGTCGAGTAGCGGCTCCATGTAACTGCGAGACGGATGGATACTCGTTCCAAGCGACTTCACCAATGTCAACCAAGTTGCTCCACTGCAGGAATTCTCCTTAGCCACAGTCTTTTGTCTCATCCGTAAAAGGAAAAGTGCATAGCATACGGCATTGCGAGCCTCAGACGGCATTTTCCCGATGATCGAGCGCCCGCTCTTTTTTTTTTTTCAATTGCTTAAAAGGCGACCATGTTCATACCTACCCAGCTCTCGATCGAACTTGCAAACTGACTTATTCCAAGAGTAAGCTGCTCCACACGCAAAAACAGCGAATAGGGCGATAGCCTTTCAAGCCAAGGGAAAGGCACAGATGTGTACAAAATTCCGCAGCCAGCACACCCACGTTCTGTCGTCGTGTATCGTTTTGTGGGAAGGGCAAAGACCCGGCGAAAAATACACCCCCCCCCCACCCCCTTTTTCTCTCCTAACAACAAGACGGGACAAAAAGAGAGGTTTTTACTTCTGCGCGCCAACAAAAATCTCTCAACTTTTTCTTACACTACGAGATGCGGCTTCTCCTTTGCGGACGAGAGAGAGAGAGAGCGTCAAGGTTCGGATTGGTTTTTTTTTCTTTTTTTTTCTGGTCGCCCGGATCCCCGTCTGATACTATGACAACCGGCCTTTCCCTACCCGCTCGTTCGCAAAAGCGTACAGCACAGCAAAAAAACGCTATTGTCGTCTCTTTTGCGAGTACGCCCTGTGTATCCGTGTCCCCTACTTATCCTTCTAGATTCCCATGGTCTCAGGCTTATCGGAGAGCAAGAAGAAGAGCCACGGGTGTCGTGTCCAGTAATCCTGTCTTAAAAGCACGAGATTTGGGCTGCCATACAGTCCACGACTTCTTCTTTGGCCATGACAATACGCACCTCTCCCATCCACAAAAAGAAAAAGGCGGGGGACAAAACGAAGAAAAATTCATTCACGAATAAAAGCCAAACTCAAAAAGTCTAAAAAAAAGGGAGATTGTGGCACATCTTGTACTTTCTATAGCAATCTATGACATCTAACTAGCTCACCTCACTCACTCTCTCTCTCCCTTTCCCTAATGAAAGACCTTCTCATAGGCAACCAAAAGAGAGCGGTCATGCAGGAAGAAAAATCCCCAACTCAACACACATAACCCTGTACAAGCAGTTATTCCAATAAAAGGACCCGCTTTCTAATCTTCCCTGCCAACCTGATAAACCTCCCGCTCCTCCCAGAAGAGAGCTTCCGAAAAAGGAAAAAGGGAGAGGGGGAGCCATACGATCAAGGCGGGCACATCCCCTTATTGTAGTAACGTGATACGCACAGTACGCAGTCGCAGTCGCAAAACCCAAGCCATTAGCAATCACAAAAGCCTCCACAACAACCATCGTCTAAGAACGTGCCCGGCAAAACCACAAAAAAAAAAGGTTGCCGTATAAAAAAGAATCTCTAACAAGTGTCCCTTTCCCCCCGCCCCGTGTGCTACGACTTTCTGTAGTCAAGGCAAGAGGGAAAGCGAGAGTTATGAAATCTCCACGTCTAGGGTATAAGTTCTCCTCCTCTTCTTCTTCTCTCTAGACGCTTGAAGCGCAGCAAGTCAAAAGACATCCTCCGTCATGATGTGGAGGGCCAAAAAATGAAAAGAGAAAGAAAGAGAAGAAAGAGAAAGGAAAAGAAGAGCAGTGGAGCTGGTCGAAACCCCCAGGAAACAGCCCTGTGATCCTGTTGAGTAAACCCCGTGTATGAGCAAATGAACCCTCAGTGATGCCTTATGCAACGATTGCAGCGATGGGAAGCTGGCTGAGAGGCCGTGAAAAGAGGACTGGCTTCCGGCCGATGTCGACTTGGACGCCAGAGATAAAAGCTGACCGAATCAAAAAGTGCTCCAATTCCAATCTTTTGGCACACTCTGCGCCAAACTGCCAACCTTCTGATCCCCCTGCCCACCAGCCAGCAGTCCTCGATGCTGCTGCTGCTGCTGCTGCGGACTAGCAGCAATTGGATTCGACATGACTGCGCTTGCTGCAGCAGCGCCAGCCGGGTTTGAACTGGCGTCGCTGTTGCTGCGGCTCTTGCGCGCGTCATGCCAGGTTCGATAGTCGCTGTAGCACATGTCGCAGCTTCGGGAGCGGGGACCCTTGGGATGAAATCGCGCTTCTTGGTCGAGGGGCACGACGCGGGTGCTGTGGGGTTGGCAGAAAAGGTTGCCGCAACGGCGGCAGTGGTGGCGGCGGTTGTAGAGGGAGAAGGTGGTGGTGCAGGATGGGTAGTCGCATTGGACGGAAGCGGAGTCGGGCTGTTTTGACATTGTTAGCCTACTTTTCTATATCGGTTCTTGAATTAAAAGTTGGACGGTTGGACGATTAGGCTTGACAGAAGAGGAGGCAAGTATTGGACAAGCAAGCGAACGACATCCCGCATGTCGTGCGTCATGCGTCCAAGAGATGTGAGATGCTTGACTGGTGACAGCCGCGCCAAAAACGTGGCATCCCGGGCATAAGCGAGGATAAGCGAGGCGGCTGTGCGTGGGTCGACGACCGCTTTCCAATTCCCGCCGATTCCCGCGTGGGGGTCCAGATGTACAGTAACAAATTGAGCTTGATGAAACCAAAACGTAAACAGAACCCTGAGGAGCCACTTTTTCTCCTGCTAGACAGCGACGAGTTTCCCGTAACGGCTAGTAACGGCTGTGCATGCAGGGTCGGTCTCTCTGGATTGCGCCACATCTGTCGACACCGCCGAAATTCTCCCGGTAGGTGCACGCGACAGTGGTCCGTGGACGGGTTTGTTGAGTACGTGCTCGCCGTCTCTCATGAAAGATCAAGGGTTCGGACATGAACATGTGGAGACTGCAGAACGAGAAGTATGCTTACCTTCCAGTGATTTCGTGTCGGTGGACCAGTAACCTCGCCCAAAGGCTCGTCGTTCCATTCTGCGCTCACAATCCTGTTGATGCTGCTTCCTAGACTGTCTGTCCGCAGATGTCGTGGGATGGCCTTGATGCTATCCGGGCTCTCTGTGCCCGCTTTCTTGTCCTTTGGTGGCGAGTTCCGCAACGGCTTTTCCGTCGGTCGTAGAGCTGCTGGGATGTATAGAGGCGACTTCTGGGGTCGTAGTTGGACGGGTATATTCAGGTGTGAGAGATGCCGCGGCGAGGTTGGAGAAAGGTTCGACGGTGTGGCATTGGCAGAGCTGACGGGCGTGTACTGCGAGCCATAATACTGCTGCTGATATTGTGGTTGCTGGAAGTTGCTGAACGGAGGAGCTGGCATCGCGGCCTGCGCGCTGGCGAAGTCGGTCGCCATGGAGGTGTAGTATATGTACCTTGAGAATGTACAGGTGAGGAGGTGATGGCGACGACAGCGGAGTGTAGTTGTGGAGGTGTCGAATGCGGTAATGAGCACGTAGTGGAGCCGTTGTTATGGGCTTCGACGTTGGTATCTTCAGGAATCAGACAGAGTACCGGGAGAAGGCTCGCGACATCCCTCTTGTAGATGGACGATTTGTTTCACTCTTAGATACCAGATCCAAAGAGACTTTGGGAGCGGTCTGCAAAGGCTAGGATTGCAAGCGTGTCTTCGGATTGTCCGTTGTAGTATATGGGGATACTGTGATTGGCGCAATAGATAAGGCCTGGGTCGAGGGTTACACCAGGCTGGAGGCAAGCCAAATCAATGGTTTGGGAGTAGAAGACTGGTGGAGTGTTTTGGGGGGGGAGGGGGGATTTACGACAAGTCGCACGAGATACAAGTGGATGTAAAGGTACTTTTCTCGTATATAAGAGAAAGTTGTTCGGGGAGGTGGGCGCAGGAATAGCAACGAGTGTAGAGTGAGCGTCTTTGGGTTGGGAAGTTTACCAACGGCGCCGCGCCTATGCGCCCGAGTCGAGGACAAGCCCACAACACAGGCAACTTCCCTGCCCAGACCCACTTAAAGGGCCCACTTCACCGCTTTTGAAGAGGCAACTGCTCACGTTTGCTCCAATGGCGCGTTGTGCCCGATTACCGTTCACGAGTCACGACAGTAGTACGTCCAGAGCCTCACATCGCCCCCAGTGTGATTGTACCTTTTTCTTTCCGTACATGTGGTAAAAGTCGTGTAGATGGTGGGCTTCTGCTCTACCTACGCAGCAAGCGATAATAATCCAGCACTTGCGACTTTACGACGATGCTGTCATATGGCAGCCGGCCGGGCTTGCCGAACACGTTATGGCATTACCGTCCGGCCGCCAGCTGGCTCGAAAGATAAGCTCGTGTTCTGTGATTGGTCACTCGGCGAGGATCCCTTGACCGCGAATGGCAAGGCGCGTTTGGCTGACCTGGATGCTCGTCATCTCGTTGAAGCTTGCCTCAGGCCTCCCAATCTGCGATCTGCAATCATTCTCGCCATGCTGAGCGAGAGCCGCATCTCACAGCAAGCATAATGATAATTCAGATGCCAAGTTGACTTCATTCCGCTGTAAACACATCTCCCGAGCGCACCAACGTCGCGATGATGTTCCTTCATATCCAAACAACATCATTGTAAGCTAGCTCTTGAGCTTATTCGCAATGTACAAGCCGTCGCAAGATGCTGCCAATCACATCGCCTCACATGGTAATGTTCCACCTCGGTTTCGACCCCAGACCTTCAGACCTTACTCCCTCGGCGTCGTCTCTTTGATCGTGAACAAGCCCTCCCCTTCGATATAACGGAGTTGGCGCCATGCTAGGCAGGTCATATTCCTCCACACCCTTTGCAAAGAACCCCTAGCGCGGGGATTGCCTATCGTCGTGTATCGTCTTAACTGCATCGACGGAGGATCTCGAGAGACAAAAGGGCCAGGGATATCGTACGCGAAAGACATGTCATCCTTACCCACAGATATCGTCGAGCCGGATGCCGCCCCACTACCGCCGCTACCCCAGACCGATCCATTCACGTACGCGCAGT
>JAWDJW010006437.1:0-10756 GCA_033119265.1 Coniosporium uncinatum
AGCACGAGCTGAATTCGCAGCTGCGGCCGTTTGAGAAGTGGGAGGTTGGGGAGGAGTTGTTTGAGCAATTGGATAAGGAGGTTGATCTTCTGGATCGGGATTTGAGGCCTTGGGCTGAGGAGTGCGATCAGTTGCAAGGGTTGCAGGTTCTGACGGGGGCGGATGATGCGTGGGGTGGCTTTGCGGGGAAGTATGTGGAGAGGGTGAGGGAGGAGTTTGGGAAGACGAGCGTTTGGGTATTTGGGTGTGAGGATGAGAGTGCGGCGCCGAGGGTATGTATTCCATTTCAAAAATCCAAGCTGCTGTTGCTGATGGTGGTGTGTAGGAGAGAAGGCTGCAGAGACTGCTCAACACAGCCAGGACTACCCACGAACTCTCCAGCCAGGCGTCTCTCTACATCCCCTTGACCAACATACCCACGTCCCTTCCGCACTATCTAGCGATGGACTCCTCATCCCAGTGGCACACTTCCGCCTTCCAAGCCACAGCCCTCAGCACACTAACCCTCCCCTCCCGCCTCCGACCTAACGCAGACGGTCAGCGCACCACTCTCTCAGACCTTGAAGCCGCCGTCAACCTCGCCGGAAACCGGAAAATTGCATCTTTAGGCCTCAGTCTCGCCGACAATGCAGCTTTGCAAGACGCACTTTCTGACCAAGCTTCCGCGCAGCAGGGCCGCGATACCCGCATGACGAACGGATGGCACGAGCACGAGGACACGCAAAAAGCCGACGAAAGTGGAGAGTCCAAGGTGGATATCAGTCTCTTCCCCTCCGCCCCTGCAAGCTTGGCTCGTAACGCCAGACGACGCCCACACGTATTCAGCGCGCTGCAGTCTATGAACGGGGACTGGTACACTCCCTCCACCCTCCAAGACCTCAACGCCTCGGCAGCGGACCGCTTCTCTCGTGCCTGTACGGTGCGGTATCAATCGGCGGCGCTGTTTCCGCTGCTGGACAGTTTCCCAGGCATTTACGGTCTATTGTCACGTGGGCAGTTGAAGGAGGTAGCGGTGAAAGCGCAATTGTCTACTTCTACGGCGGTTGCGGACAGGATACGGAGTGTGCTGCAGGTTGTGCGCAGAGTGGTCGGGGTGGAGGAGAGGGAGGCGCTGGTGGATGGGTTGGAAGGGGTCTGTGCGGAGTATGAGGAAGGGTGGGATAGAGCAGAGGATGGGAGTAGCGGGGACGATGATCTTTGATACCTCTAGTCCTCATATAGTGTTGGTGAGCATGGACCCATGAGGCTAACTCACTACTAGAGATTGAGAGAAGACACTGTTGTGTTATGATGTGCTGGATGTTATGAGCTCTGAGCTTTTTGCTACCTGCTATGATCGGTGGATGCGTCAATTCAAATCATATGTTTGTATCAAGCGCTCGTTGCTCTGATTGGGTGGTTGGCGCAATGGCAAGTTTCTCCCGAGCTTCCGACTATAACTACCGTCTAATTCCACCGATAGGTAGCGCGTTGGTTTTCGGCTGACCGGAAGCGGTTCTTATGAATACACCAAAGGCTGCGGGTTCGAATCCCGTGCTGCTCGCTTTTTGCATCACTGATGGTTGCATGGTAGTTGGGAATGCGTTGCGGATGAGTGGGAGTTGGGAAGATCGGACGGAGACTGACGTCGGGCGGTGTTGGATGGGATACGCGAGATCGGGCGGATCTTGCCGACTCTGCGGCCTTGGCATGGGACGGAAGCGCTTACCTACGCTGTGACGGTGGAGTACAACGTAATACCCTCCCATTCACTGATCGCCAACTGCGTTGTTGCTACTCCCTTCGTGGTCACGATGTCTATCTGCAATTTATCGTCAGTAAAGCTCTCTTTCTGTACAACTCTGTGAACAGCCTATATCACGCATTACCACACCGAAGCAACAATGGCTGACGTACAGGTACCCGTTATCAGCAAACTGCAATCGACAGTATGGGGCAAGCTGCTCGAGAGGTTGAGCGAAACCAACATACGTACCGACAAACTCAAAGCTAAAGATCAGCCCCGGAGAAACAGACGTTTACAGCTCTCCTCCGATCCCTGAAGCAGACGGGACTCTCTTGTACTCCAGCAGGCATTAGTAGACACGAAGGACAGTGATATGTTCCTGCGTCAACAGCCGCTTCCGAACAGCGACCTCTGGCTTCAACTTGGCTGCGGATTGACCTCATACCGAAACCATAACCTCAACACATACAACCGCGTCAAACTTGCCCTCGACGTCCCCTATATTCCCCCCCAGCCGCAGTTCGTATCGGACGAGGACATTAGCAGCTTCATGCCCATCCAAGCAAGCAACGTCCGATGCTCCTCTAAACACCATATTCGACATGCGGACGTGGACAATCGAAGTAGGCCAGCTCGTTGCCATACTCCATCACTGGAGTGAGACCGGTTATCGTTGCGCAGTGGCCGAAGCATGGACAGAGGGGCTTCGTGGTGTTCCAACGACGTCGTCCCAGAAAATAATTCATCAGATATATCGGGAAGACCGCGAGGGTCAGTGGTTGGCAGCGTATGAACAATGACCTCAAGCTGCGAAAGAGCGGGCAGTTGCATGCCTTTCATGTTGCCTTGATGACAATGTGTCCGGAGGTGATGAAGTCCGTATCAGTCAGCGAATTTTGCGCAGCCTCCTTGCCTGGTTCCGTGGACAGTCAGCTTGCAGACGACCGGGAGCGTCTCATCATTCATCTCTTCCACATAGACAGCCTATTGAACTCATAGACAGGGGGTTTCTATGTGAGTTATCGCCTTCTATAATGGATAGGTATCTCATCTGGGAACTGAGGACCACCCTTGCCGTTAGATAAGCCTCGGGTTGAGCCGGTGAAATAGGTCTGACGTGGAAAGAGCGTCTGCATCATAGTACGGTCGACATCGCGTCCAGCGTTCACGGTGCGCGCTGTACGAGGAGCGTGCTCCGGAACAAGAGCATGTCCAGGCGCGCGTAGCATCACTTCGCAGGTTGCAGCGTGCTTCACAATCTCGACGTATCCTTAAGCCTTGTCGCCTGCGGTTTGAGGCTCTGAGCGCCGCTTCGATCATAGTGGTCATAGAGTCTTATTTGGAAACCGAGTTCGCAACGGCTGAGGCGATGGTCTTATGGGTCATAGCGTGTGTTGATCTGCAGTTCTCTTCCCAGTTCCTCCGCACCCATTGGTTCGTCTTCTGGCTCGCGAGTAAGAGCGCGAAAGATAGTGAAGTCAAGAGGCCTGCGGCATACAGCACATGTAACAGGAAGACGGAGATTGTTGAGATTGTCTACCCAGGCGTGGAAGCAACCGTGATGGAAGTAGTGGTTTTGGCCGTGGTTACAGTTCGCGTAAAGACGACTGTTGTCGCTGAGCGGGACCGTCCTCTGACATGTTATGCACCCAGGTTCCGATGTATCATCAAGACCTGGGTAAACGATAGGGCGTAGCTGAGTGATCTGAGGAGAAGTTATGTTGGATAAGCTTGCAAGATCTGCCTACAACCTAATCGTCACGATCCCCCAACGCTTGGGCATCATGGAACTATTTACACCACATGAAGACTACGACGTCTGGACCGTAAGTAAGGCAAGTGCTCTTGTAGGAAGCTGGCTGACACGCGTGCGAAGGTGGTCATACGCAACGACCCCACTCCGTCAACTCTTGGACAAGGTGAAAGCCGCGGAGAACACCAAGCTGCTTCGCGTCTTCTTGTATATGAGAGGTTTCATGTTCGTTCTCTCACAAACGTTGTGCACGTCCTTACTGACAGTCAGTAGGTATGAAGTCAAGAAGGGCACGCTTAATCCCATCGACGACCAAGACGAGGAATTGTATAAGGGTATCGAAATCAAGAAGTACGGCGGCGGAGAGGTTAAAGAAATCAGCGCCACTCGTGGGTGACGCTGCCTCCGGAAGCGAAAACGAGATATTCAATTGAGTCGGTGGATGGAGGTCTCTTGAACATCATACACTGGGTTTGTTTCCTGGGAGCGTGCCGCGCAGGCTAGTGAACAGTGGATTGCAATCAAATTTCACTGTTTCAAAGGGTGCCCTTCTGATCTAAAGCCATGATGGGACTGTCTATGCCGTACGAAGACTATGACGCAGGAATGGTAGTCGAATCCGTATACCGGAATTCGACGAAAAAACACACTAAGACCTCGAGCGGAAGGCACGGACATAGGGTTTCAATACCTTTACCAGATTTCTAGCAATCCTTCTCAGTAGCTTCGTTGATTGGCTGGTCACTCCTAAGCTTCATACTCTCGCACGGACGGGCTAGACAAGAAATCCGGAAGAGGCTGCCAGGGCTGCTTTTTTTAGAGGGGGACATAATTCACGTAGGGCAATGAGGCTGAAACAAAACCAGGGTTCGGCTAATGTCATTACGCAGAAAACATCAATATAGCCATGCTGACCTGTGAGACGTTCACTGATCTCCCTTCGCTGCTCGCTTTCGGTGAGAGAAATTTCTGAGTCATGGTTACACGAGTCTCCTCACACTCATTGTCAGACTTTTTAGTGAGATATATCTTCAGCATACTCCGAGCATTCTTCTCGTTTACAAACAGTATCTCTCCCGGCTATCACTTCCTCTTTGACTTCCAAACGCTGACTCAAACACCCGCACACCAAGGAGGCATCCCCACGACTGGTGAGGAGCCGAAAACAGAACACGTCATCAATCATCAAGTACGCCGAAGACGTGGGAAAGTCTACTTCATCAGATATGGCCAGATTACCGAGCAAATGATGCGCATCATGTCGCAGGTCGGCAACAGCTCGCTTCCCAGTGAGCATCTGAAAGACTACGTCAAGATGCGACAGGAGTTTCAGAGGGGTGCGCGCCAGTGGTTTCTCGCGTGGGTCGAGAATTGGGTCCTGCTCCACGACATAGATGCTCATATTCACAACTTGGCCTGTGAAAAGGCACGATACAACATCCCCAAGCCAGGAGAGACTGAGGACGAGAACACTTCGAGGTGCGAGCAGCTCAAACAGCTCGAAAAAGCATTCGCAAAGTACGCTGGGAGGTTCTCCCGCATGTTGGATGCTGAATTGGCGGAGGCGAAGAGCGCATTAGAGAAGGCAGTGTCTGCACCGGCAAACAGAGGCAATCGTACCGCAAAGGAGAAGGCTCAGGCTCAAAGGGAATACGACCGTGTTCTCCAGATCCATAATCACTATCGACGCGAGACTGACGCAGACTGAGCCTACGCCACAGCATCTACAATTCCACCATACAGGAACTTCCACAACAAGCTAAGCGAGGAAGAGCAGAACAGCTTCTGGGTGGACGAAGAGCGAATGAGGTGGAACCTCGACGTTGCGGCAACGTGGCTTCGCTATGCTTCGGACACCATCGCAATTGCCAAGTCGTTGGGTGACCAAGACTTCCGCGACATCATCATAGATCGATGAGTTACGGCCTGCCATGAGACCTGGGAACTCGTCATCGCGCCTATGCTCCGCAGCGCCTTTCCCCACAACGCGAAGACTGAGCCGGAGCAGGCCTACGCGAACATTCGCGCACGCACAATGGACGTTGCTCCTGATGCTCTAGGCATCAGCATTGTCCAGATCTGGACTGAACCCTCTTCACGGATTCCAGAGGCCACGGCAACTCCGAGTAAGAGAAAGGCAGTTCAGGTGACGGGTGCGGGTGCCTCAAAGAGGCGGGCCCTAGGATAGCCTATGAGCGTACCAACAGGCAATCTCTTGGTGCGAATTCAGGTCAGAATGCTAAGGTGATGGGTACCTTGGATCTGGATGCTCCACAGGATGGGCGTGATATGGCAGCAGGGGTTGTCGCGCTCGTTGAACGAAGTCAGGATAGAAGACCGCGGCACAGAAAAAGTAGGGAGGAGGACATCGGGAGGTTTCTGCAATACGGGATAGATAGTATACCATCCCATAAACTTCTGTCCGCTCTGTTCTCTAAAACTACATCGTCCACCCGGTGAAAGCTGTTATCTGTCGTGTTCCTCGCGCGGATCGAACAACAAGCTTGAGGTCCTCCGAATAAGCGAGCGCCTTCTTTGCCAGGCGTACGCCTCCACCTGAGCCACGCCACCATCTACTTGCGCATGCTGCAGAGCATATCAGCCGCACAGTGCGCATCGTGGATGCTGCGAGAGCAGTCAGTGACAACTTGAAGGACAGTCTATACCAGGAACAGAACGTCTTCATTCGCCAGACCCTCGCCACAAACACCATCTACACGGCACGCGACTCCTCAATTGAGGACCTGGTCATCGTCAAGGTACAGCTGTTGTTGTCTGACGCTCCCACGAAAGAGTGCTTTGCGTGGCTCAACCTTAAACGTGGCATTCAAGAGCTCGGGTCCGCCTGGAGTCGCTTCTGCATCCAGCCCCGTCTTCCGCCCCCCAAGCAACGAGCGCCGCACCATACTGGTATCTCGTGTATAATGTTGCTAGCGACGCGGTCGCCTCCGCTGCTCGAAGCCGCACGTTCCTATCTACATAGCAGACACCGGCCCATCGCAAGTGTCTATTCCATGGGGCGTGTAATGCACCGTCCGGATGTCCGTGCGATCCCTCATCAGGATCGATGCTGACCCACAAACCCAGGACCACATGCTTTCGGATTCCGTCCGGTCACAGAAAACGTTGATACATCTCCCTTTGTGATCCTACCATGACATGGGTGCCATCGAGCTTGGAGTGATAGATTTCTCCGCCCATGTTTTTCGGCTGTCCTGGATGAGCGACGGTCGAGTAGAAGCTCATAGGCATCGTCTGCCGGATGGAAGAATCCACTTCTTTCCAGATCTGCGCAACCTTGGCGGGATGTTGCCGCCAATCACTGCCAAGGGCAAAGTCGTCAATAAAGTGCTGACGTAGGACCTGCTCCACGCGTTTCACATCGATCGTTGCGGTCCTCGTGCCAAGGTACACGGTTCAGCAGCTGAGCGTTTGAAGTCCACAAGTCCACAAGCCCGAGACCGCACTTGAAAAACCAATCACAGAGCGCGCTTCCGATGTGACGCAATCACAACAAACAAAAAGATAAAGGGGTAAAAAGCAAAAAACTCCGCTGTGTAAACCGACCGGGTTCGCAGGTCAGGTTACACAGGTTGGAGGAAAAGACATCTTTGAAATGATATCTTTTTGTATTGTCGACCGCATCGTGGCTCGAATCCGGATCCTCGTGTTGTTGTCGCGTCGAAACCAACCGGGTTCGCAGGTTGGGTTCTAGCTGTCGATATTGTACCACTGTGACATTTCGGTATATAAGGTAATTATAATTGGTGGGACAAAGGGCTTGTGGAAAGTCGGAGTCATCGGCACAACATCTCCATCGATAACGAGGATCCAAGCAAACCATTCAGACTCACGCTGGCGACTATATACAACGTGGAGATCCGGCAAGCTCATGTTCCACAGTCGTCTTGCTTGCGTCATCCGCTCTTCCGACGATGGTGCGCCTTTCGCGGACTCGTGGAGTTCAATGAGTGACTATGATTGGCACATCAGCGTTCACGGCAGCTTGTATCGGGCTATCGACCTACCTTCGTAGCCTCTGCGTCCAGTCTTTCCAGGTGTATCGACGGGATGGCTCGGTACGAGACACGCGATTTCGCTTCTTCTGACATGTACGCCTCCTTTACTATCTGTAGCTCCTGCACGAACGATGCGGGCAAAGATTGTACGCACCGGCTTCCGAATCCTTTTCCACAGACAGCGCCGTCCCGCACGCCAGGAAGCATAAGTGATGGCATAAATCTATCAGCCGTTTGATGAGCTGCTCACAACGCCCGCCTCGGTATTTTACTGCGCGAGGATCAATAATGGGAATCTGCAGCGTGGACTGATGCGGTGGTGATCCCGAAGTCCCGTTACGCATCCACGCTGGATCGGCGAAGGTCGCCAGGCGCGGAGTTCCCAGAGTGGTGATAAATGCTTGCCCAATCAAGCCCCGATCATGGACGAAATTGCCCGCAACAAGCGACGAAACTGACTGAGACTGTGTGATAGTGATGAGTGGAGAAGTGGTAGCAAGGTATCGCCGCATAGATTCGGTCGCCGCTGCGGTCTCGTTGCGGACGAGCCAGTGCCAGAGGTCCCAGAACGGCAACATGCCGGAAGCCGTCATTTCTCCAAAGATTTCGGGGTTTCACTCCTGCTTCCTACTGTCCCACGCAAACAATCTGGACCACATGTCTTTCTGCACCTGAACTGATTCGGATGAACCAGTCCAGTATCCGACCTGGTCCTTGAAGTCGGCCACGGTGGTCCATGATCCCAGGACAGCTATGGCGTGTCGGCCGTTCATGAGGGTTGGCAAGGCCTGTTTCAGCCAAATCTTTTGCATGGTCGCTGTGGTCGGCCACCGACTGGTACCGCATGTGTCCGGCCTCTGGTCCGCGAAGGTGGATAGATCCAGTATAAGAGATCTTATGGAGTCCCTCACGCCATTCCCCATCGGTGCGCGTTCAGCCGACATCAGTTTTGCGGTCATTTTGGGGTCCATCTCCTGGAAAAGCTGTTTATCTTTCTCGGATGAAGCATAGCTCATGTAAAAACCATCTGTCTGTGAATTCAATATGCTGTCCATGTGGAAGAGATGGATGAAGAGACGCTCCCGGTCGTCTGCAAGCCGGCAGTTCGATCTATTGGCGTGCAGTGTATCTGGCATATCTTGCATGTCTTACCTGGAAACAGTAGCCGGGATAGATGGATAATGGGCTGAAGCTACTTCAAAGTACTGTCCAAGTGGTATCATAGGACCTGAGAGCCCAGATGAGGATTGTTGTGCGCGGGGTTGAGGATGAGTAGTCGGTCTCGATCACATTCAAACGATCAATTTCAAGCCGGCAGTCGATCGATGGTAACATGGTGGATCTCGATTCTCTTGCGTCGATACGGCAGCCGTGATTGTTGGATAGTACACTATGACTGCTTCAGAATACTGTCCAAGTGCTGTCATGCGGTCCAAGAGTCGAGGTTAGAGGTCCTGTCGCGATCGGTCCAGAACAAGGAGCTACTCTGGATCACCTGTAAGCTAGCAATTGATCGGTGGAATCGCGATGGATCCTGCCTCTCTTACAGGAGCGGGTTGGCCGAGATGCGTAGAGTAGACTGAAGCTACTTCAAAATACTGTCCAAGTGCTATCAAGAGGTCTGAGATCCAGCGTCCAAGGTACTGTGCGCTCGGTCGAGAATCACGGGGTCCATAGCCCATGGCATGGGCGGCCGTGGACGGCCCGTGGAAAACGTGCCTTCCGACGGCACTATGGAGGCAGCTCACATAGAATCTACCATTCTGTGAGATAGTTCAGATTACGCTGGTATGGACGGCGACTACCCTGATGTCTCGCTCTGTCTCACCCTCACAACCTTTCACCTCCCAGCATATCCACCTCCCTTTGCCCACGCTCCTGACCACCCGCTCCACCTCCCGCACCATCCTCACCCGCAACCCTCACAGCCGATACCCTCGCCCGTCTCCTCCCATTCGGCGGCGGCGGCGTCGCCGGTCCGCTATCTTCTGAGCTAGACTCTTCAAGCGAATCCTCCACAGGCTGCGCCATCAAGCTACTCTTAATACTCTCACACTCCGCCACCTCGCCCAGAATCTGCGTCCTTAGCACCTCATCAGCCTTAGCCTTGGTACCTCTCGATTCGTAACGATCACAGAGCTCTGCCTCCTTGTTCGCCGCCTCCTCCAAACTTTCCGGAATGGCGGAGATCCAGCGCCATGCCGCGGAATACTGGAGCGCGGAATGCAACAGCGCGTGCTCGTGCGGGATGGGATCAGCCTCGTTGTTCAGCTTCGCGGCTTTGCGCTTTTTGCGGAGGGTTTTGAGAGTTTGCTTGATATCGCGGATGTAGTGGATGGTCAGGATCAGGATGAAGTGGGGCGCAGGCTCGAGGGCGGATTGGAGGGTGGTGGAGGGGAGTGCGATGGGGTCCATCCATTCGAGGTGGTCGGTAGGGTTGGGAGGGAAGTGTCCGATGGAGGAGATGATGTTGTTCCAGAGCTGAAATTGGGTGTGGATGTTCGTTGTTGTATTAACTGGCTGGGGAGGTGGATCTGGGTCTGGTAGTGCAGAGTCAAAATCGATGGTTGCGAAGTCGCTGTCGTTTATGGCGGTGCTTGAGATGCGTGCAACTCCATCCTTCTCTTCTTAAGTGGGCAAGTGTGTTTGCCAGCTGCCGCAGTTTGAGCTGCGAACAGCATCTTACTGATCATACAGTTTGCAGCATCGCGACATATGGTCAGTAAGTTGGGAAAACCCATACGATTACCTACGGAAACTGAAACTCATTGCTACCTTGCCGACAATCTTACTCACGCGGCATCGTCGTCTTAGCGAGCATGATTTCCCAAAGCAAGCGATCTCAAGCTTGCAGCATCGACTCGACTGATGGCGGCATCTACCCCGTGTGGCAATGATTGCTGCAGAGATTGCTGCAGTGCTTGCAGGCGATTGATGCTGCAGGAACCGACATCGTGACGCACATCCTGGATAGCGGACGGCAGTTCTTCGCACCATGCTGGTGCGGTGGCCAACATGGCCTGCATAGCGTGTGCAGACATGCAAGGCAACGACGTTGCGAGCGCAGTACTCAATTCAGGCTGATGGCGGCATGCCTAAAGCCTTCATCGTTCGATACCGGAGGTTACAGCTCATGGTCCCTTTCTCCGTCGGTCCACACGGGACGGGACGACTTATGCGGCGAATGGGTTTTTTTTTGATATTTGTGCGATGTTGCAGCGGTGAAGGTCGGTAGCTCATTGGAACAAGCTAACGTCA
>JAWDJW010006438.1:0-10663 GCA_033119265.1 Coniosporium uncinatum
GTGAAGATGATCGTCCTGATGTTGTCGTCGAAGCCAGATGTGCGGACAGCCTCCTGATGCGCCTTGGAAGCACCAGCCTCCTCAGACAGAACGAAGCGGGTACCGATCCAGACAGCGGTAGCGCCGAGCATAAGCGCAGCAGCCACGCTCTGGCCGTTGAAAAGACCACCAGCAGCAATAATCTGCACCGGTGCGCCGGTCATTGGGCTCTTGTGGCCCTTGACGAGCTCAGCGACGGTGGGGATGAGAACCGTTGTAGGGACATCACCAGTGTGGCCTCCACCCTCGCCACCCTGCGCGCAAATGAGATCGACGCCGAGCTCGAGGCACTTCTTGACGTGCTTCGGGTGACCAATCATGTTCATGTAGAGGACGCCGTGTTTGTGGAGCTTGTCGACGACAGCCTTGGGCGGGACACCGACGGCAGAAACGAAAAGTCTGGCACCGGATTCGATGATGATGTCGACGAGGTCGTTGAGTTTTCCCTTGGTGTAGTCGTAGCTGCACAGAGACAGTATAGTCAGTCGACCGTATTTGAGTGGCAACGAAGCATAGGTAGTGCATGGTTGCTTACTTGGTCTTCCTGGCGCCGGCACCGACCTGAGGTAGCAACAGGTCAACACCGAATGGCGCGTTCTTGTCCTTGAGGTAGCCCTTGAGCTCCGCAATCTGCTCACGCAGCATGTCCGGAGTGTACCCCACTCCACCAATGACACCAAGACCGCCAGCATTGGTCACGGCGGCGGCCAGCTTCGGGCCAGCTGCAACGTTCATGCCAGCAAGCATGACGGGGTGGCTGATCTTCAAGAGATCAGTGGTGACGGTACGGATCTGCTCTGTTGTTGCTGTCAACACGCTGACCGCTTGTGACATGTGATTGAACGAGGACACTTACGTGGTGAAGCCATGATGAAGGAATGTGCTAAAGATTAGGAAGGCTGTATGTAGAGCAAGATGCAAGCAGAGATGAGATGAGAGACGGTGTAGAGAGGTGGACAGATCTGGGGAAGAGGTAGTTGCGGAGAATGCGAGTGAGATACGGTGCACGTTATTATTGGGGTCGTTGCTTCACCTCGGGCCTCTCCACACCTTGGAAGATGCCGAGGCAGGCCGGCTTCGCCTAACGTATGATAGCGTGGGGATGGCCTACCTAGTGACGAGTGATAACTCAAGGTACCTCTTTTACTTTGGACATTGTCCAGGAGCAATCCATTCGATAAGCGTTAAGAAGTCACCCATGACTCGCTCTGATCCATCCTGTGAACAGTGAACAACGCGGATCTGTGTCTTCCGATTACACTACCTACAGTAGTAGCTATCCTTTTGCTGGTTGACACGGGCGCATTCGCAGTCTGAAGGGGTCGCTAGTAGGAATGTGGGGTTAGCGCCGGCAGGGCCCGACTAGTCTATTGTCCTGGTTTTTACGTCCTTACGGAGACAGAGCCTCCGGTCACGAGCTGCCAATGTCACCAGGTAGCAGTAGCAGTAGCAGTAGCAGTATATCCTTTGTGCGACCATGCGCTTGATTTGTTGACCATCTTCCGACAGGACTAACGCTCCTCAGTCTAGTCAGCTTTCCCTGGCCTGGCCTGGCCTGGCCAAAAACACCTGAAGAGCATCTGTGGTCCATTCTCAATTTCAAGGCTTAGCATCTAGGAATGAAAGCTTCATACTCAAGAGTCTATCAGAGCTTTTCACTTCTTCACCAGGCTGAACTGCAGGCTTCGAAATTGGCTCTCACCGGCGTTCGCCGCAATGTCGCCACACAGAAAATTCCAGTCAGGTCAATTCATGCAAGATCGCAACCAATTGCTTCATTTCCTCGTCAGCGTGCGTTTTTCGTTTTTCGAAAGAACCACCAGCAAATTGCCAACAGGACGTCCTGCAGGTCAAATCACACGATGGTCTCTGGCAAGCATCGAGTATTTGTGGCACTTGGCAGCAACCAGGGAGACCGCTTTCGCAACATCGAGGCAGCATGCAACGAAATAGACAATGATGAACACATGTCAGTCCTACAAACGAGCTGTTTGTACGAGACTGCACCGATGTATGTGCTCGACCAGGACAACTTCCTCAATGGCGCCTGCGAGGTGTGTGGCCGTCCCATCTGTGATATACTGGCTAGAAATTTCTCTGACCCCATGTAGATAGAGACCACACTTGGTCCCCTAGCGTTGCTAGATAGGCTGCAAGCTATCGAAAAGCGTTTGGGAAGACGGAAAACTATTGACAAAGGTCCCCGAAACATTGATCTCGACATCCTTCTGTACGATGACGAGACTGTCGAACACGAACGCTTACAAATCCCACACAAGCTTATGCTCGAAAGGGAATTTGTCCTGCGGCCATTGTGCGAGTAAGTTGTGTTGAAGTTCAGGTCAGCCGCGGTCGCTGACTCTCATAGCATCATACCTCACGAATCTCCTCCATCTTCACACCCTATCCGCACATTCTCCGATTACCTCCGCCGTCTACCACCTCCGGAATCCCCTCTGTCACCGCTCACCCCTCTAGCACCCGGCATCCCACCTCTCACGCCGTCCACCTCCACCCGCAAAACACACCTAATGTCAATCCTCAACGTAACGCCCGACTCCTTCTCCGACGGCGGCCTCCACCACCACCCAACTAGCACCCCCACCTCCATCGCCACCACGATCCAAACCCACATCACCCACGGCGCCACTATCCTTGACATAGGCGGCCAATCCACCCGCCCCCACGCCCCGCAAATCTCCGCCTCGGAAGAACTATCCCGCATCCTCCCCGCCCTCACCGCATTCCACTCCCTCCCCTCCTCGCTCACCAGTCCTGTCACCCTCAGCATCGACACCTACCGCGCCTCCGTCGCCGCCTCAGCCGTCGCAGCAGGCGCCCACCTTATCAACGACGTCAGCGCCGGCTCCATGGATCCGGACATGCTGCCCACGCTCGTACGGCTGGGTTGCACAGTCTGCCTGATGCACATGCGCGGGACGCCGGACACGATGACACGGCTCACGGACTACGAACCCCTTGGCCTCATCGAGACCGTAGGGCGGGAATTGGCGGAGCGCGTGAGGGCGGCGGAGAAGGCGGGCGTGCGGCGCTGGAGGATAATCCTGGATCCGGGGATTGGGTTTGCGAAGACGCAGGACCAGAATCTGGAGCTGCTTAGACGATTCGGGGAGTTGAGGGAGCATGAGGGGCTGAGGGGGTTGCCCTGGTTGGTGGGGACCAGTCGGAAGGGGTTCGTGGGGAAAATTACGGGGGTCAAGGAGGCGAGGGAGAGGGTGTGGGGGACGGCGGCGGCGGTGACGGCGGCGGTGCAAGGTGGGGCGGAGGTGGTGAGGGTGCATGATGTGAGGGAGATGGGTCAGGTTGTGAAGATGGCGGATGCCATTTGGAGGGTGTGAGGTCGCATTTGTGGGATCCACGTCTGTATGTTGTTTGATGTTGACCGTCGGGGGAAGAGAAGGTCACCGACTAGGGAAAAAAGAATCCGCCATAGGTCTAAGCTGCTTCGTAAGTATGTTGACCTTTTTACTTTGGATGGCAGAGGCACATTCTGACATTGGATCGGAGAATAGCAAGTAAGAGAAGCCAGTCCCTCTCAAGCACGCAGAGCAATCTCTCCCTACCCAGCGGGCGGTTGCTATTTCTCGCCCGATGACGTCCCTCAACGAGGACGTCCATGGTATTGCACGCGCCAGATTCGGCACGTGATGAAGCGCCAATAGTGCTCGAACTGCTCTGCCTCTCTCTCTCTCTCTCTCTCTCTCTCTCTCTCTCTTGCACAGGCTCCGACCGCAGTGAACCGGGCGCTACAAGCCATGTCAGCCGTGACCCTCTCTCCGTGCATTGCCTCTGTCCGTTCTGGTGTTAACTTCCGTTTTGCATTCTCAATGGCGTGCTTGGAAGCCGGCTTCAAGCGGGCGATGATTTGTCTCGTAGTTCCGGCGCCCGTCATGCCCGTTTTCCGCGGTTGGTCTTCTTTTCCTTCTTGCTTCCGAATAGCGTCACTCTCAGGCGGCCTGCCTTGGTTGCGCATTGACTGTCCGCGCAAACTCGCACCTTATAAGTTGCCTTTTCGCGCTCGCTCTTGGTTTTTCCCCATGAATCCGGACCGAAGAACTCCAGCGGATTTATATCCTAGGTCTCGCGTAACTCGCGTCGACCAGCATTCTCAAAGTTGAAAGCAAAGGCTTTCTAATAATATATCTTACGCAAGACAGATCCTGCAGCGCCGTTGGGCTATCCATAGAACCTCAATCGCCGAGCGCGGGGAAGGGCATAGCAGGTCAGTCAATCATTGCGATTGGCGCCCCCGAATACCCAGTCCACAAGCCAATGTGATCGCTGTGCTTGGGGGAATCAGCGGCAAATAATGGTTCCGCTTTTTTTTTTTTGCCCCCAGAGGAGAATAAGCGACATTGCCTTTCGAGCTTTCGCGTCGTCATCGTCACTTGCGGTACGCAAAAAGTAAACGGGGGGAAATGATCACGAAAACCTTTCATTGTTCGGCGGGGTGGACTTTGCAAGAGTCGGGTGTAACCGTCTCATCTGTAATCGTACGTGGGCACAGCGCACGCTCGACCGTGGGCCATTTCCCGGAAATGTTTCTCTTTCGAGGAGTTATTTCCACTATGCAGTCGTGCGTTCACGTCGTACGATGGACCTCCTCGTATTTCTTTGAGCGAGCGCGCCGTCCGATGAACTTATGTAGATAGTGGCCTGAAATCGCTTCAAATTGCTATCCAAGTGTAAATGCCGGGTCTCGGAGCTAGGTTGCGGTTGCTGTACGCTCGGTCAAGAAATACGAAGTCCTTCGTATATGGGTGATGGGTTCAGGGGTACTACGTCTACAGAGTTTGAACACGTGAAAGAGTCGTGTCACGAGTAACTATTTCGGGGCGTGAGCTAGCTATATCAAACAGCGACGAGAGCGAAGGTACCGTTCATGACAATGGTGCTGTTTGCTGTTTCTAGTTTATATGCAGTTATCACGCAAAGCAGGGAGAACCAGAATGTGTGCTCAACAGATGTATCTTGGGACTTGTATTTACAGGATGGCCCAACATTGATAGAAAGACATTATCCATTACATGCAATTTGCAATCTGCTTACCTGCGCAGATCTACTTCAAGTAACAAGATACCGTCGATACGATTACCAGCCACCGTGGGCAGCGGTGTGAGGCCATCCGTTGCCCCAGCCGTGACCCTGACCCTTGGAGGGATAGGCAGGGGCAGACGGCTTCGCACTTCCAGCAGCGCCAGATGTAGGTGCGCCGGCAGCAGTAGAGGACGGCGCGCCTCCAGCGGCGGAAGAAGCACCTCCAGCGGCGGAAGAAGCACCTCCAGTGGCGGAAGAAGCACCTCCAGCGGCGGAAGAAACTCCTCCAGCGGCCGAAGAAGCACCTGCTGCAGCAGAAGAAGAAGCACCACTAGGGGCGGAAGATGCCTGTGATGCACCCGCGGCGGAGGTAGCCGAGGGGATCGGGGTAACGCTCTGAGTCGTCGCGCCGGCAGGGCCGTTACCTTGCTGGACAAAGAAGTTGTTGATGGTGCCGTAGGTGAATGGGTGAGAGTACTCCAAGTTGAGGCCGTGGCCAGCGCCTGGCACAATGACAACTTCGAACGCGCTCGCGTTCAAAAAGTTGTTCTTGGAGGTGGACGGGATGTTAGGGTAGCCAGTTGGACCTGCGGCACAGTTACCGCCGCAGTATGGAAGGTCGCGGTTGCCGGTGATGATTAGAACGGGTCCGGCAAAGTGGTTAGGGGTGCCAGTCTCGCCGCCAATCGTCAAGAGTTCGCCGATAGTCACGGGCTGGCCGGTCTGGGTGGCTACAGTGAGGATGGCAGGATCGAAGGCGCCCGGAGCGAAGAAGTTGGTCTGAACGGCTGATGGATCACCGGCCGCAAGGTAACCGTTGACATAGTTGCTAAGAGATGAGACCTTGTTGGCCTGAATGAAGTTACCACCGAGCGCAAAGTACGGGATGAAGGTGCCATTCTGGGAGAATCCAGTAAGAGCAATTCCGTCAGAGCTGCCAGGGTACATGGCAGTCATAGCATAGGTGTGTTCCGAGCCGAAAGAGTGGCCAACGTGCACAACCTTGCTGAATTGAGGAACGCCGCCAATGGAACCCGCACGGAGCTTGTCGGTCAACGCCTTCAGCGCTGCGACTTCAAGCCAAGCCTGGATCTCGTTGACGGGTTCACCGTGCTCGGACATGCCAATACCAAGGCGGTCCCAGGAGAAGGTCGCAAAGCCATACTCGTCAACGGCCTCATTCACGTACGAGTAGTTGTAGTTGTTGAACGGCAGGTCCCAGTAGCTGCGGTCGAAGCCGATGCCGTGGGTCAAGAGTTGAACAACATTGGGAGCTCCACTGTCAGGTGCGCAGTATGTTGTGGCCAAGTCGTAGGTGCCAGAGACGGTTTGGTACTGTAGGTACGGTTAGTCATTGAACACGATCAACACGGCTAAACTTACGCCCTGTAGGACATTGGCGGTGTAGTTCTCGCCCTGTTGCACCAAGTTGAGGATGAAGTTGGTCACGTCGATGTTCGTGACTGGCGTAAGGGCTGACTGGTCGAACAAGCCGTTTCTCGCGGAGATAGTAACGGGGACGGTGATGTTCTGGCACTGTTTGGCGGAGACGATGCCGGCAAAGGTAGCAGCTGCTGCTGCAACGGCGAAGGATTTCATCTTGATAGCAATACAGAGGACTAGAGACGAGACAAGATGTGTAAATAAAAATGGGCACGGCACAGCGATCTTATATGCGGCTTCCCGGAGCTGCGGGAAGCTCTGTCCAATTTGACGCGATGACTTCGAGAAATATTGGACGTGGGGATTAAGCTTAACTTTGCTGCTGGGTGATTTCAAATGAGCCAGCGTGGTCGAGCACTCAGGTACCCGTGCATGAACGCGGACGACTGCCATGGAGAGCGACTCCTGGACTGCAGCGCGCCGGCTGTGCCATGGCAAGTGGACGAGGATGATCGTCACACTAGAGCCTGAGAGATTCCGATGGTGATGATGGCCAGATGAACAATGCTGTCAACGTTCCTGCATCAGCGGGCCAGAGACGCAGCTAGCTGGCACGAAGCAGAGACCTTCATTTTCGCTCCCCAATGCGGTCGAGCCTCATCTCCGTCTGTGGTTAGTCAAATTAGTCAAGACTGCAACAGACTGTACCGCCGAAGGTCTAGTTGGACTTTGAGTTAGGATGTGTTTGATGTGGTTGACAGCCGGCCGTTGACGATCTGGACCTGACATCATACGGAACTGAATTATCGGCATCCCTACATCCGTGTGCTGCTTCACACTTCTCATCACGACATGGTCCAAATGTTGTGAATCAGGGCGGCACCACCTGTTCAAGGCAAAGAGTTCGACATTCGATCCATCCCATGGCCCGGACTTGTTTGATTATTGAGCTGCTCATGTCGTGCAACGTTACCCAGCACGATTCCAATTATACCTACGGTGTGAATAGCACGTGATGCTTTTTGCTCGGGATAGGCCAATTAGACCATTCGATAACGGACTTTTCGGGCGGCATCATCAGTCGCGCAGAAGATCGGTCTGCGGCTGTTACACCACGTTCCAAGACACTTCGGCTCGTTCGGTGTTGGCTGTGATGTCTGTGCTGCACGTGATGTGTAGAGTGTCTTCCATCACAACCCCACCAGCATATCAGTGGCTTTGATTCTTCCGCATCCAAGCGTCCGCCTCTCCGTTCGCTGCTGGCTGTCACACGGTGTTGAGTCAGCAATGTTCATCTATACAACTGGAATTGCTGGGTTATGGTTATTGCCTTCCTGTAAATCAGAATTCGGCCCGAGCATGAGGGTGCGTAGATGAGGGAACGTAATCTGGGGACTGAGACCAACTAATATCCGATGAGGCTATGGCTCAAAGATAAGCTTGATATTGCGCGCAGTCCACCCTTCGAGCAACCTTCGCATACTCGCAGTAGGCTTCGCAAGTTCGCAGGTTGTCCCTGTGTTCGACAGTCGGAGCATTGGACAAACAGCATGTTGGCACGTGACCATGATAACGCACGGGTTAGACGCACAGGCCACGATTTAAATTGAACCGCTCAACATCGCTTGCCTTTGATAGATCTCTCTGGAAGAACAATGGCCACCAGTGATGCGCTCGAAGGGTCTGTTCGAAAAGTATGACATGCGATGCATACCAGTCATGATTTCGGAGAGTCCCATGCCATAGACGCGAGTTTTTTTCGACGTTTCCTCACTCTATCAGCCATCAAGTGTCTCAAACGCTTTCGCCCTCGTGCCGGACCGGTGCTTTTCCTCTCAAGAAAATACTGCGTGAAATATGGACCCTTCACGAATGTCTCGGAGGCATCTGCAATGCTTTTCGTTGCCAAACATACTAATATTCCTGTGCCACGCGTCTACTGCGCATTCACCCATAAGGGTCGGACCTACATAGTCATGGAGCGTATGCGTGGCCAATGTCTTGCTCAGAGATGGTTTGATCTTGCGCCGGAAGCTAAACAGAAGATATTCGGACAGCTGAAGAACATGGTCGATGAGATGAGGAACCTCCTGCCACCAGAGACCGGTGCCATATCGAATGTCGATGGCAGAACACTATACGATATGCGGCTTCCCAGGGATCCCTTAAACGCAAACGGTCGATTCGGACCCTTCCAGAGTGTACAAGACTTTCACAGATATCTACGCAGTGGATTCGAGGCACACCCGGATCATTTCGCCGAAGTTAGTCAATTGATACATTGGCAGGATTACCAAGACCGAAGGACCAAGTTCACGCACGGCGATCTGAGCAGTCTGAACGTTCTCGTCAACGGCGACCAGGTCACCGCTATCATAGACTGGGAGACTGCGGGATGGTATCCGGAATATTGGGAATATACCACCGCCTGCCAGGTCAATCCACGCAATCCCTGGTGGCGTGACGAGCTTGACAAGTTCCTCGAGCCGTTCCCGGAAGCATTGGAGATGGACAAGATACGGCTCAAATACTTCGGGGATACGTGAGAGCACAACGCACTGCGACACTCCACAATATTCGGTATCTGGGCTCAGTGTCCTCAATGAGCTCTGACAGTACTCTTCGAAGGCGAGGCACGCCCCTCTCAAGGGATGGTCTCCTTCTCCTCGATGAGATCGAACGTTGCAGCCTTCGACATGTCAAATTGGCCCTTTCCATCATACCGATGCTGGTCCTTCTTCTTCTTTACATAACTCATCGCCGCGTCCCGGATTCGATCCCAACCGACGACTCTCGTTCCCAGAGCCTTGCCATCCCTCCACAGCTCCTCCAACGCCTCTCTAATCCAAACAACGCAATTCCAGCCCACCTCTCCCTGCCTCATCCGTCCCTGGTCCCTGAGCACCCTTTCCAATCGATCCCTCTGCTCCACCTTCGCGATCAGGATCCGAGCGAGCAACATCTGTGTCGAGGTGAGTGGGATGTTTTGCTCCTCGTAATACCACTCCATCCGCGTAGGCCCAACGAGACGTTCTTTGGCGTGATAGCGCATCCCGCGGCCGTCTTCGACCTCGGTTTTGGGGCCCACGATGAGCGCCCAGTGGTACGTGTCTTCAAGGCCAGGCATCTGGGCGGCTCCGGCGCGTGCGTAGAGTGCGACATACAAACGCTCTTTGTTGGAGGGCATTGCTGCTCGGAGTTTTGAACTGGCCAAGAGTTGCGGGTCAAAGACAGATCAAGTACTGTGTTGATGACAACAAGATGCTTTTTTTGGGGGGGGGAATACGGGTGGGAGTCCCTGAAGACTAACCGGTGCAATGTATGAAGAATGCCAGCGATCGGAGGTTGTTAGCAGAGCCAATCTTTCATCATCTCCATCAGCCTGGCTTCCCAGTGCTGTAACATATCTCAACAGTATTCCCTGCAATGCTCGCCCTTCTGTCTCAGCACTGTTCTGCGCAAAGACTCGTGCCTACTTAGCCGCGATGCCATAGCGCCTACCAGAGCCCTGAGAAGGCTGAACGGTCGGAGAGATGGACCGATCACGGAAATCGTGTGGTGCTGATTGTTTAAGTGCGGGAGGCTGTGAATGTGACGGCGCCTCGAACCACGTGAAGCGGCGGAGCGTCGGCGCTTGGGGAAATGCTGTGTAGAGCGAGGCGACTGTGCCGCACAGGCGCGCTCGCGTACAAAACATTGCTAGATACAAGCATGGTCATACGCTTGGACGTAGTCGTGCACGATTTTACGTGAAGATACGCAAAAGCTTTGAGACTGATGGACAGAACAGTGGGAATGCCAGATCACGTGAAATTGGTGGGCTGGAGAAGTACGACGGCGGATCTAATGCTGACTGCAACTCCCCTACTCCACTAGTATTGGCGTATGCCTTTGAATGGAGATGCCGACGCTGCCACCTCCCTACTCAATCTTCCTAAACTCTTTTGCGCCAATCGTCAAGCCTCCTACCTGCCTCACTCCCTGCCCTTGATTCCTGTGTTCATGAGTGTTTTCGCTCATACGTACTGGCTGAGCCACCTAATACCCTCGCCGTAACCTGCAGTTTATCAGTAATGCCCGTGAATCGCATACAGCCTGTACGTACCCTGCCTCAAGACGACCGAGCACATAAACACCTCGATGGGCCTAATGTTCTCCAACGGGATCTTGCCCTTGCCCGTCG